>VBVQ01001913.1:0-29359 GCA_011636635.1 Tetramorium simillimum | reverse complement strand
ATATATCAGGATATTGTAATCTTGAGATGATTTGTTTTTAATTTAACTCGTTTTTCAAATAAAATTATTTTATATTTTAATAATATATTTTTTTCATAATCTTATTATTACACTTAATTTCATGGTTTATATATTTACATCGACCAATTAACTTAAACAGATAACATATGGTATTTATGATGCTTTCTATAAGATATTCTTTCCAATATAGTTCCTATTGTTCACAGGCGAATCCTATTGTTTGTTATATATGTATTCTAAATAATGTGTTATATATATTTTATTTTTATATTGTATATTGAAATATTAACAAAATAATGTATGGAAATTTTTCATGCAATTTGCAATTCAAAAATCCAATAAAATCTTATTTAAAATATATACAAGATTATAATATATGCTATGGTAGAAAATTATGATACATATAGTGCATAGGTCTTATAAATAAGTATGGGATAATAATGAATTTATAATTATTTTGTTAAATAATAATTTTGTATGTGAGTATAATTGTCCATAAATATACATGTTATAATAATCCTTTCTGAATCGTTGCGAGCAATAGCTAAATTTATAAATTTTAGTATATTTAGTCATTAAAGTACTTTAAACGCATCCGATTAACCAATCAAATATAAAGTATAATTATATTTATACTCGTAAGTACGTCTCAATATATTTTCTAACTGCACGATTTTTTATACTTCTATAAAATATATTTAGGTATACAATTTTCGATAGCAAAACAAAAATTTAGATTTGATAATTTAATCAAAATCATTTATTAATATCGCGTAGCTACGATAAACTTTGTATAATTATATTTCTGTCTATACATATTATACGTATACATGAACTTATCTCGAAAAAGATGCGAATGTAGAAAACATTGTTATGTGATTGATGGCATGAACTTATTTTCCATTAATTGTAAAAGTATAAAGTAGATTTGCAGTATAATTATTTGCTTTGCATGTAGACTCTTCAGTCGCAATACTTGCTCGTGTTGAATAAAATATTCATGCAAATGATAGTATATTTCTGGGTCTCTGTGAACGAGTAATTTCCATTTGGATGTCAAAAGCGTAGCTGTAGTTCTAAGTTACAAATATAATACTGAAATTAAAGGAAATAACTTTTTAGAAAAAAAATTCTCTTAAGATGGCACGAGTATCAGACTATAATATATACAGCTTCTAATTATAACTTTCTTAATATAAATGACTATGAAATAACCGCTTCATTCAGTTAACATACAATGTATTTTCAATTAATTGCCTGACCATATTTTTCAAAAGATGTGTAAATAAATCTTTTGAATACACACAATTTGTATTTTGCGAATACATCTGTTGAGTATGAAAAACTGAAGATTTCGTGATTATAGAGTCATAAGAAACAAGAAATATTATGATGATAAATTTATTTAAGCAACTCATCATGTGTTACGCACGTGCACAACTGAAGTCTAACAAGGAGGAAATGACGAGGAAAAAATAACTTATTCCATTTCGTAATGGAATTCTGAATAGGGTCGTAAGGCCAATCAAAATATCCTCAACATTATTTTCGCCATGTAGTTCCTTTCCAATCTTCCAGAAGCGCGTTTCGGTGCATCTCTGTCGAGAAGTAAGTAAAAGAGATACAACTTTCAGAGAGAGGAATGTATGTCGACACTTTTTGTATTTTTCCTCCTATTTGTATTTCTCTTTTTTATTGCTTTTACCCAATAAAACATCCAACAATTTTATCATCCAAGTTTAACTTTGTTTTTTAGATTGTTTCTAAATTGTTGTATTAGTTTTTATATCTACATCTATAATTATTTGTATATTATAATTTGCCGATAAAGATAAAATTTAAGATATTTTACATTTTTGTCTTAATTCTTTAGTTATTCTATTCTAGTTTTTGCTACTGTAACATCTTTTAGCAAAATATTATAATGATATTTAATGTACTATCAAATGGCAATAATTAATTCAAAAGTATTCGCAAAGTGTTTATACTAAATTTAAAAAGAATTTTTTTATATCAATAGTCGTAGTATCGACATGAAGGAAACCATAGAAGAGAATAATTTCAACAGCACCAGCAAAAGCAACAACGAAATGGAAAAAAGATCCGTAAACTGGACTGCTGTCCTTTTTTATATTTATCTTCATGCCTTTGGTTTCGCCGGATTATATATTCTGTTCGTAAAAGCAAAATGGATGACGGTATTCTATTGTGAGTATATAGAACTTTATATAGAACATTATATAAAATAAACGAAAAATGGAATAAAAATAAAATTATTTAATCCTCATGAGAACTTATAAATAGTGAAATAATGACAGAAATAAGAATTTTTTGATAAAAAGATTGTTAACATTAAAGTATTATTGTTTCCAAGTATTTTGTTAAATATGAGCTTTAAATATTTTTCACGAATAAAGCTTCCTGCATTTTATATACATTAATTTCTATGTCTCTATTACATCTTCATTTTAACAATTGCTTAACGCGCACGAGAACGGTAATATTTAATATTAATGTAATATTTTTATTTTAGTTTTATTCCTAGTCATAATCAATTCAATAGGATTGACAGCGGGTGCTCACAGGTTTTACGCACATCAAACATTCGTCCCAATTTGGCAACTCAGATTGTTCATGGTACTAGCACACACAATGGCAGGCGTGGTAAATAAAAGATTTAGTAACATTAATTCAAATATTCAATAATAATTGTTCAAATACTTAAATGACTTAATATTGTGCCAATTAATTAAAAATATAATAAGAAATTTAAAATATAAAAATTCTCATGTTATAACAGTATGTTATCTCTTTTATATTTATCTTTATAATAATTATAAATATATTGTAAAATGTAAATCATGTAACCATATTTAAATTTATATTTCTCAGGGTTCATTATATGATTGGGTATTTTGGCATAGAATGCACCACAAATATTACGGTACTGAAAGGGATCCGTATAATCATACGAAAGGATTCCTTTATTCTCACGTGATCAGTAATCTTTTGTCAGCACCTTCTGATTTGAAGACATACGCGAGGGACATTGATATGCGCGATGTAGACGAAGATGGATATGTTTGGATTCAGCGAAAGTATGTATCTTTTAATGATATATTTAAATGTATCATAAAATATAAACATAAAAAGCTTATATTTTTGTTCTTTTGCGTCTTTTTTTATATATAAAGAATTATATAGAAATGATGTATTGATGGATTATTTATAATTTTCTATTATTATCTATATTTCAATAAATTTCCTTTTTTAATGTTCACTCTTCTCTGTCTCTTTAATTATTTAACTCTAGTTACATGCATGTAATTATAGTTAGATCTTCATATGTACTTGTTTTGTTGTATTTTATTCTCTTTTGGTACTTGAAAGGATTTTATTTGAAAGTATAATAAATTAATCTACTTAGCTAATTATATACAAAAATAATTATTAAAGCAAATATATTGCAGATTCTATTGGATACTCTTCATCGTGCTCGGACTTCTGCTACCTGTCAATATAGTTGTAGGATACTTGGATGAATCATATATAAATTTATTTTTAATTATTGGCGCAGCACGTTTATTGATAACAACCAATATTTCTTGGCTGGTAAACAGCGCGATACTCATCTGGGGCCTGAAAAAAGGAGACAAGTTAATATCTGTTTTTCATACTCTCTCGCTGTTCTATAAGCTATTCTTCGAGATGCCGAAGAATCACGGTACCGTTCTTATAACCAAGGATGGTATTGTAAATAGCGCATAACGGAAATAGAAAATTTTCAAAATATTTTATCGTAAATTCTAAGAACATTATGAATAAAAATAAAATAACTGCTTTCCTTCAGAAAAGATTTAATTTTTTTAACATACTTTAATTATACTCTTTATTAAATATACTCCTTAATTTAAGATATTAATAAAACTCTATCGTTATTTTAAAAAACTTAGAATTGTATTAAGCATTTAAAAATTCTCGAATTAGTGAGATTTCGATAACACTACCTTCCATCCTTTTTTCTCTAATAATTTTGTACTCTTATTGTAATTTTTATAATTGTAATAGCGTAATCTTTGCATTAAATTGATTGAGTTTGTTACCAGTTTAACATTAACATTGACATTTCAGATTCCCGGTTGATGACAATTCCGTCTTCTTTTTGTCAAAGTCTTATTGGATCAATTATCATTACATGATTCCGTGGGACTGGAAAAATGACGAATTCGGCACTTACGAAACGGGATTCATCACGTTCATTATCAAGATGTTGCGCGAACTTGGGTTCATTAACCAGTTAAAGACTGCCAGCAGCGACGCTGTGCGAGAAGGTCTCTACAAAGTAGCCACATCAAAGATGACGCTGGATGAAGCTCTGCTGGAGATAAAAGAAAATGCAAATGAAATCGCTTACAAGGACAAACTAATATATCATCATTAAAAAAGCGAATTAGCCAGAGAGTTAATTCATTTAATTAAAATTTTACTATATGCAATTGTTATTTTATAAACTTAAGTTAAAAAAATAGGTTTTTAAAAGTTTCATACAATAATACATGTAAAATGATTATTCAATTAAAATTAATTAATTGAATAAATCTCAATTTACATCAATCATGAAATTTTCTATATATATTATTTTTTTTATAAAAATTAAACATATAATGCCCGATAAATTTATTGTCTAATAAAAAAAAAGTCCGCTAATCTGGAACACACTGAACAATCATTTACCTTTATTACATTTTATAACTGGCGATTAAACGTTTGACAATTTGACTTTCAAATTAAAAATATGGACGTCGAATAAAGGTACACCATGTCTTTAAAAATATATATTTTATTAAACACTTTATTTTAATTGTTAACGTGACAGCTCATTGTATAATACAATACGATAGTCATATGATTTCTTACAGTTAATAGTAAAAATAATTTTAATATATAGGTACAATTTTATGTCCTTGGCAAATATATCATGACGATCATTTTCCATACTTGTTATACCAGATGAACAAACGATTATTTAACTTATCAAAAGTATGATATAAAATAAGAATCGTAATCGTAACAGACCAGATATAGAAATTTACAATAATGTTAATTTAAAGAATTACAAATTTGCTAATAAACCATATATATAATCTCGTGGAAAAAGAAAAATGAAAATAGTTTATTTTATATTGAAAAAATATTTTTGATATATCTTTAGAAAAAAGATGCATAAAACATAAATATGAAGTATGAAAACTTGTTGTGGATTTATATTATAAAAAGTATAATTGCTTATTTAATTATAATGAGAATCAACGAATTCTGCCAGAAATCATAACTTCTTTCCGTTTTTTATCGCTTACGATTTTACAAATTGTTATACAAGTTATTTTCGAATCTTATATTATAATAATTGAAAAAAAAAAATGATAAATTAATATACATATTTATCGTGTGTCCATTACGTAGCTGCATCATATTTCGATAATTATGTTCACTTTGGTTTATGTCTTATTATATGTCTTATTATATTAACACAAACTTTTTTATTCACATATTTCTTTCTTTCCATTAGAAACATAAATTATTTATTATATAAATAAATTACACCAAATCCATTATTACTTATAAATTAATTTACATATATAAACCATGACTAATAGGAACTAACTAAACGAAAGATTCCAAAAACGTTATGTATAATGTATAATTAAAAAGGAAAATTTCTCATCCTAAATAAGAACTTAGAGAATTTTCTAAATTCTTATTTATGCTTATGTATGCTTATAATATTAATATCATAAGAAAGAGAGAAAACATAATTTTTAAATTTATTGAAGAATAATGTTTCGCTGATGTTCTGGAGGATACTTTTTAATTTTAACTTTGATTTAACAACAAGACAGTATTGTCTCAAAATTATTATCAAGTTTGAAGACCGAATTATCCATTTTGTTCGAGAAGATGCAATGTAAGTGTTTTCGCAACACAAACATCAGTACGTTGGGTTTCCTATCTGCTTATCGGCAGGCGCATGCTTTATTGCGCTTGCAAAATAAAGTCAAAATGCAAATTCGGTGAAGAATGAAGAAAAGGAAATTGACTTTTACACTCTGATATAGTGTATTATGTACTCTATACTCTGATAGTTTACAATTGTAAAATTTAATAAATCGTCGAACTTGCATTTTGATTATTTTGCAAGCGCAGTAAAGTATGCCCCTGCCGATAAGCAGACAGGCAACCTAACGTATTGCTGTGTATGTTGTGAAAGCACCCTGTATAAAATTTAGTTCTATAATAAATGTATATTCTATAGTAAATGTATATTAAAATTGAGCAACGCTTTAACAACATTTATAAATTCTTAAAAATGTTTTGTATTTCTATTAAATTAGGTTCGTAATTTTTGTACCATATTTATATTTCTACATTTCTTTTTTCGTCACCGTAGTACTATAAATTTACGAAACACTTTAAAAGGCAAAAGTACAAAATTTTATATTTAATCAATATACCAATTATACAAATACATATGTATATGTCCTTGTTAAATTACGTCAAAAGATTGTACGAATGATACAAGTGATCCAATAATTACGTAGTATAAGTCGGAAGCTAACTCTGTCTATCTCAAAAGGAGGATAAAAAAGCTTATTGAGTAGCGAGTGTAGCGCTTGCAATCCAGAACACCATCGACATTACAAAAATCCTGCTCTTTTCGGTGCTGGACTTTTCGAGATTATATAGGCCCCGCCAAATAATCGTGCAACGACATGTCGGAACTGATACGCGACGGTCGAGACGTAAGTCCTGGAAGGCCGACTTAATTAATATCTTTCATGAAATTTGTCTAAACGAATTTATAATTTATGACCGTCGTAAACAAATATAAAAAAACCTTACTTAATCGAGAGTCTCGTACATATCTTATTGATTCTTCGTGTGATGCACTACAGCTTGATCTCTTTCCTCCTGCGTTTGATCTTTATCGCCCCAACCCCATAATTCGTGGCTACCATCACCTGTTCTCTCCACTCGTTTCTTTATCATGTCTTCGGACACGGTCTTCAAATCATAGGCCCAGCCGATTTTGGCGAAAAAGTCGATGAAAGCTGTTGTGAAGTTGAAACTGTAATTGCCCAGCTCGGCCGTTTTGTAATCCCAGGGAAAGACGTGATGGTAATTATGCCAACCCTCGCCGAGGGCTAATATGGCAACACTTTTATTCTGCACTGGATTGATGTACCTACGGGATAAGAAATTATAATTAAATGTTGATCACGCTGCTTCAAAAATAAATCTTTCAAGAAAGTCTAGTAAAGATTTGAAAAGTTCTATAATTTTCCTCTTCGAGGAAATCTCTACGAAAGTATAAAATTAAAAATATACACTCGTAAGATTGTTTTAACTGATTGATACTTACTTGTCGTAGGGTTTGCTGCCGAAGAAATGAGCCGCAGAATTCACCAGCCACGTCACATTCAACGTGAAGACATAACGGAGAACAGTGGGAATGAAGTAAGCGTTCGTCCACGTTTCGTTCCAGCATACGACCGGAATAACAGTTGGCAAAATAAAGCACATCAATGGCATCAATATGACATAATATCTGAAAGGGACAATAAGTCATTATTGTACCTGTTTGACAACAAGGTATTATTTCAATTAATGTTGACACACGTACTTCTTTTGAAATGCCAATATAGGATCGCTCTCAAGATCACTTAAATCAATATTTTTGCCCTTTTCCCTGACTTCCCAATGTTTTCTACAGAGCAGCCAGCCCACGTGTGCGAAGAAGAAACCTCTCTTAGCGTTGTGCGGATCAGCGTCGGTCTCGCTGTATTTGTGATGAACCCTGTGATCTCTGGCCCAATCGATCGCGGCGTCCTAGATCCGACAAAATTACATTTTGATCGATACTGATAGTGAGAATGTCTTAATTTGCTTCGTTTAAGTAAAGCAATTTTGATATTCAAGTTGTATGTTTTGATTCCGTCGTATTATCGTATTTGACATTATTGCTCCTTTGCATTTTTCTCTGAATATTTATATCGCAATAAATAAAAATGCACGCTCCTATACTTCCGTTACAAACAATAACGTGACGCCTACATTCTCGAGCTCATGGAGAGGGATGTCTTTTTTTCCCCTAACAACAGATCACTTGTCGTTAGCCAACATCTAACGACATGGATCATGTTATTTTTCCATTTCTTACACGCGACGCGTGTTTTATGCTCGGCATCACCGTATCGACATGAATTCTTTATGCCTCACTAACCACAGGAAAAAGTCGATTCTATCATATTCGATCGATTGCTATATCGTTACATATGTATATTTGATCAATCTTTGATGCCACAATCCTTGAAATTCATCGCGAGAAAACTGATTACGTATTATTACGTATTATTCATATTTTTCGCGAATATTTTTATTCGTAAAGTCTTTCTCAGTTTTTGAGAAATCTGCTTACCTGGAACGCTATAGTATTCATAATCGTAAGTAGTAGCTGAAGAGGCCACTTGGCTTTGTACGATCGGTGTGCCCAGAGTCGATGAGCCCCGGCAGTGATTCCGAGGCCAGTGAGTTGATACAATAAAATTGCTGCAATCGAGAAAATCATGATGTTACACGCAAAGGTCTTGCCGTTTGCTCCGATGATCATCAATCTTCATGGGATAACGATCTTGTAACAAATTACATTACTAGGGATGATTGATAACACGGAACAGAAAATTTACTCGTAATACGAATGCCGTAACACGCTTATAGTAACAACCGCGTTGAAAAATCATTTATGTTCTTATATTAATTATTACAAGCGCAACGTAATAATGCCTATAAACGTAAACCACAATTAGCCTAATTGAAGTTATAAAAATTCCGTCGCATCAACAGGTGTGTCAGTCTCGTTCAAAAGAGTCGCAAGTATGTCGCGAGTATATTTTAACTGATCTGATTAACATCCCGCTAATTGTTCACACTAAGGAGCGTGAGTGCAAAATTAAAACAAAATCTACTATGAGGAGTACGTCAACGCGAATACGTCAGATGAATTATATCGTATCGTAGCGGATAATGTACGGTTGATCGTCTATTTCTTGATTCTTTCATATAACATAATTTTTTTGTTGAGCAAAAATATTGTCTTATATAATTATTTTGTGAGGAAATAAGAAATACGTTATATGCCGCGCAATAACGTATCGAGCCACTTACCGAAAACAACGGTTGCCAATTTGGCGGATGTGAATAAAAGATAAAGTCCATAAAGAGCGCCGAGATGTAGGAACGAGAAAACCAGCACGTTCTTCCAAACGATCTGTCTAACATATTTACGTTTCTCCTTGGACTCCTCGATCAGCGGTTCGCCAATAGTCTCACCCTCGAATAGCACCCCTGTCGGTGCGGTTGTTACATTCGGTGCCATTCTTGCGTAAAATCTGCTAACAATCGCATAAAAAAATTCTCCTTAATTTTTTTAGAAAAAAATTGAGCAAGTAATAAATAAATAAATAAATCTTGCACTGACATCATAATTGCGACGAATAATTATGTTAAATTTATTCTTGCCTCCATTAGTATTATCTATTAATGTTTAATTCAAATAATCTTATTTGTTCCTTGAATTATTTAGATTATTGTCCATAAATATTCAATTATCTATATTGCTGTAAAATTACGACGTAATTTAACGTAAAAAATGAAGTAAAGAATTTATTAAAGCTTCTGCACAATTGATCTAATTCTAATTTCGAAGTCTCAAAATATTGCAAAATATTAATAAATACAACATATATTATATTTGTAGAATTGAAATTAGCTAAATTTAGACAAAATTAAATTCTAAATTATTCTCAAATAAGAGTCGATATCGAGAATAAAGCTCCTTTGACGAGGCCGCCGCGACGATAATAATATTTGCATACATGGCCTATTTGATGGAGCTAACATGACTCGTACAATAGCGGCGTAAGTATCGATGCTTCACTTAAAAGTTACGAAAGCATTTAGAACGAATAGGAATGGGGCATATGACGCAAGAGCGATCGATAAAAGAAAAATCAATAGCGGCAAATGCAAATTTATACATATAGAACAACTACAAAGCGTCTCTCTCTCTCTCTCTCTCTCTCTCTCTCTCTCTGTGTGTTTCTCTCTCCCTTTCTCTTTCTCTATTTGCTACTACGGGAAGTACCTACTTCAGTTTACAATTATCGCGACTCGCAATTATATACTGAAGACTCGCGAAGCAGTTATATCAGCGGACACTTTCCAGGTAATGGATGACCTGGAAAGCAACTACGATTACGTCGTTTGTACACGCACAAGCGCATCGGCTAATTGGTAACCGGCGCCCGGCGACAGTGATTCTGGGGAGATGACACCTGTAAGACTTTCACTGCGTCGTCGCACGAGTAGCGGAGCTATCAGCTGATAACCCGGTTAGCCCAGTTAGAAACTCACGCTTCTCGCGAGACCTGTATATCCCGTTCAGACACGATTTATTGACGATGCCGTGCAGTGAAACCGTCAAGAGCGAATACTCGCGTGACGTAATAGCGGAGCACGGTTTCTCACTGTGTTACAAAAATATACTTTTACTAAATCACCTCATACGTGGAAATTCAAAACCCCGAAAATCTTTTCTTTACTTCACACATAGAGATTTAAAATCCCGAAATTATTTTGTTTATTTTAATAACTATCTTTGATTATTTTAACCACCTTGGATTCAAGTCTCTCCTCTCTGATTCAAACGTCAAGGCGTTAAGAGCTTCCGAATTGTTGGCTGGCTTATCGAAACCGACGTTCGTACATAAATATGGAGTTCGTATATATTTAACCCGGCGAATCGCCCTCAAATTCGTCAAACGTGTAAGAATATACGCGCCCGGACCGGAGTATCCGTCTATGCCGCGCGATCGCGAATATCGGAGTAGAGCGAGAGATGGTCCCGGCGGTGCCTGGTCGAGGACGGTCTATCGACTGCCGGCTGGATCCTCGACGGACGTCCTCCGGGCGCAGGCTTGAGCGGCGCCAGGACGCCGTTATATATTTTCGTCAACGGCCGCCTGCGCGGGAATGCTTGATGAGCGATCAGCTGATCCGCTAAATTATCTAGGCCAATTGGAATAAAGCTATTGAAAATTTGAATCGCGAAATAATACGCAATGTTTTTTCGAACGTGATTATGCACGTATTGAAACTAATTTTCTAAAAAAGAGTCGAGAGAATAGAATTGATGAGACAGATAAGAAATGGATCTCATGAATTTTTTTCATGAGTTCATATACCAATTATGCTAATGAATATGATTGTAGGCAAATGTATTTCACATTCACAACTAGAGATTTATTAATAAAATATTTATATAACTGTTAATATTGTATAAGATATTAAAAATATTATCAGAAAAATTCTTTTAATATTTTTATTAAATTATATAAATTATAAATTTCCTTGGAGAACATGTTAATAGCTTGAAACGATAAATAATTTAAACGGTTTTAGAGTCTACTTCTTATTCATTACACATGCATAAAATGAATAGGAATGTGGTAAATAAATTTAGTTCTAAAAACATTTTGAGACTGATATAATTCTACAACTTAATCTTATATTGTTTGTTATTTTGTGCATTTTGATGAGAGCCATTGATTAAAAATCCTCTAGGTAGCGACTGTAGTATTACGATATTTTAGATACGACTATATAAACAAGGTTGAGGACACGGCCTCAACTCCATTGGAGCGAGCTCGATCATTGCCAAGGCTACAAAAGTTTTCGAGGTCAGCCGCGTTTCTCACGTAGCACAATGATCAATCTAACATAATGCATAAGCACTTGAATTTTTATCGAACGTACGTGTTGACAGTCATAGATAGAAAATAAGTATCAACTAATTGGTTTCTTTTTTTAAAATGATTAATGATATCGCTGGAATTTAGATAAACTAAAGTGCAGTATACTCTATGTGTGTGAATTCTATTCTATTAATGTCTATATCAACTTATTTGTCTTAACACACTTTGATTAAAAGAATTTATGAAATGATTTACCCGCATATTGCATATATGTATTTTTTTCAATTTTTTGATGATCGCGATTTGTAAAATTAGAATTATCTGTAGAATTATTTTTCAATATTAAATATGCACATGATATATCACGTACATACAAGACAAACTTTATCATAATTATTAGAATATCTTATTGACATATAAATTACAATATGTATAATTCGTTTATTAACGTTTATTAAAATAAAAAAACATCATTTTATTATAGCAATTATACATTATATATGTATATAGTAGCTATTATATGTAAAACGCAATTCGCTAAATTAATTACGTTAGAAAACTTATTTGATTTGTTTTATTCTAACGACAAATACTGCCTGCTTAATTTGAATATAATTCAAGTCTTATCTTCTTTAAAATCACGACCGTAACTTAGTATGCTTAGTAGATAATCATAGTATTGGTGCAATTTATAAATAACTACACTTTAGTCCTGTGTTTAAGAGATTTAACAAGCACAACACATATTAATCATTGATATACGTATAAAAAACTTGAAACATAATGTAACACGTTACTATTAATAAAAAGAGAATTAATAGATATTATCCTAATAATCGCTTGTAATAAAGTTATTATGAGCGATATTATCTAATTTAAATTGCAAAATCAATTTTGATAATTAACTTTCAGATAATACGTAAGATCAAGTGCAGGCTCTTATTGATATCTTATTAAAATCGTGTACATCAATATTATCTAACTTATGTTATTATATGTACAATCACTGATGAAAAGAAAGATATAATTTACGAGAAACGTAATAAAGAAAAACAAAAATGTTGAATATATAAAAAAAGAGCAGGGCATGTATAACAACGCGCGAATTGAACTTTGAATTGCGTTAAAACATTAGGAACAAATTATTTTTTTATTGGTTTGCAAATTGGTTTTGCTGCAGTAAATGTGTCACTGCTATGACGTACAACAAGAAGTAATAAGTACTAAAAAAATATTAATAACTGACCGCTATACATATTTTCAATACTCGCCGCAGTATAATGTTCATTGTTAACGTTAGCAAATAATTACTGTATTTGCGTAATCATTTCATGCACAGTCCAAAGTCAGTCATAAAAAAATTTACTTACAAATTTATATTTATCGATTCTTATCGTCGATCGTATCGGCAGTCACATTTTTAACCTTTTACTTTTATCCCACGCTATGAAAAGAATGCCGCATCGTTAAATTACTTGTTTTCGAAACACCTAACTTTGAAAATAAATTTTAGTTGCGCGCGAAGTGATTTCGGGTTTTATCTTTACCCATTTAGTTTAACGATTTGGTATACAGAAAAAATTAGTTCATTAAATTTTATGTAACTAGTACTAGTTATCAACTTTTGGATTTTCAGATTGTTATTCTTATACAAAATTTTAATAATTCTATAACTTCTTTTCCGTATTTTCAAGATGTCAAGGATTTTGTACAAAAAAATACATAAAACTGTTTAAAAATTATGCCCTATCCAAAAATGAATGATTGTCAGATAAAATTTTATGAACTTATTTTCTCCGTACACGTATGAACGCGTACGTCATTCATTATATGATACATATATGATGACATCACTTCTCGAGCGTATGTTTCGTAAATTTAGAGCCAATTTGTCCTAAAGCTGTTTCCTTATCTGTTTAAAATTTTTTTTTAAATAACTTTCGATAACATATAATAATCTAACAATAAGTTACAATGTTACCTTTTGAAAACGTAAAATCCTACTTTTCAAATTAAAACACTTCTAACTTAAAACACTTCTGACGATGTTTACAAAAGAGTTAGAAAAGTCTTATGAGACGGATGCAACTTCAAAGACTAACTTGAACTTCCCATCTCAAGAGATTTCCTCGAAACGAATTTCTTTTTTTTTTCCCATCCCAGTCTATGTCTGACACTTAGTCCGTTGAAAATAACGTTATATCGACTATCATGGGAGAGATTGGGGAGAATAATCGGGTTTCCGACGGCATGAGTCGACCGTCGACTCGTACCAGACCTCAGCTGAGACCGTCTGAACCAATGGAATCGCGTCGGGCGAATCTCGCCACCTGGGACCGGCGAATGACGGTCGGAAACAAGACTACAGATACACCGCGTGCATTCTATTCTTCCGACAGATATCGACCGCGTGTCTATTAGCAGCACTGAACTACTGACCACTCGCAACTTTAAGAAGCGTGAATCTCTCTCTCGATTATATAATAATTCAAAACAAATATTCTTTTTTTGTCATTACTCTCGGAATAACGAATAATTGAATAAACGATCCAATTAGTCGATAATTAATTATTAATTCCATCCGTAAATAAATCGTCCGATAGATCGAGTGATCTCATGGGTTTATTAGCCGAGAGTTGATAAGATGTGATGCGTAATCATAATCTCCGTTTCAAATGTATAGACTTTTTACCTTATCTACTTCACAATATGAACCCGCGTATAATAGTTCACGCGAATAAATACTTGGGTAATGCTCGCTGACCCTTGCATCAGGCACGCATCGTACGATCAATTATCTAGCGTGATTCACGCATACTGCACCACGTACATATATACGTGGCGCTTACGCTTCATACAATGTCTTGTATTATTGACTAATAATTAAAAAAGTGCTTAAGAGAACTGCTTATAGCAGAAAGAATGATGCCTTAAAAGACATTAACCCAGGTAGCAAGCTGACATTATTTAACGTCATTTTAACGTCAAAATATCGTCAAAAAGATCTTTTTGATGTCAAAATGACGATGAATAATGTCAGCTTGCCTGGGAAGTTACTTTGCATTTTATTGCATAATTGCTCTTTTTTTTCCTTCTTTCATTATTTTTTCTTTACGACTATTATTTCTATTATTTATTATATAGCATATTTATTATTTATTATTTGAGTTATATATATATATATATATATTTAATATTTAAGCTTCGATCATACTTTAGCTTCTTAAAATATTTTCTTCTAGCTGGTTCTATTATAAATTTTGAATATAAAATTAAAAAAATTCAAACGAAATTAATTTCTTATTCCTTAATTAATATAATAATGTAATAAAAATAAATACAATAGATACAATAAAAATAACACAAATACAATTGCATTTAATATTGGTAACTTCTAAATAATTAAAATACTTTCATCCTTCTCTAGACGTAAGACTTTTTCAATGATTACGTCGAGGAGGAAGCATCGCGTAATATAGGCTTCAAGCACGCACGCATCTCACGCGACCACGTGGATGTGAGCTGCGTACACGTCGCGCCGACGATGTGATCGCATTGGTCGATCACGGCTCGTACGAGTCGTACGACCGCGTGTTCGTTTATTCCGGTACACGTTCGCCACACACACTTACGCGTATCTCTAAATCTTTGCATTGAATCTAATCTCCGAATCTGAATTAAATTTTTTAATTTAAACTTTTAAATTTAATAAATTTCTAAAACATTCCATCAAGGGGCTTATTATATTGATATCAGGAAAATTTCTTTGCAATATCTACCAACATTCGATGTACTTATGTGTACATACCGGCCGGCAGACTGGCACCGTATATGTAAGTATACGTAAGTACACGGATCGTACGCATGAACGGATCACGCATGTAACGGCTGCTCATCTGTTTTGCCACTTCCTTATACGTTCGCACTTATATCACGTAAAGCTCGACCTGGCCACGTCAATTGATCACGCACTTACATTGTGACATACAAAAAAAATGTTAGAGTAAAAGAACCAAATTATTATTGATATATTAAATGCACATATTCTGTTATATTTAATTATATATATATATATTTTTTTTTTATATTTTAATTCTAATAACATGTTAGTCTTAAAATATTTTCTCCTAATTTTTCCTGTTACAAACTCTGAATATAAAAATTTGGAATTAAAAAATTGAATCAAAATTGATTTCTTATTTCTCAATTAATGGACAAATATAATTGCATCTGGTGACTTCTAAATCATATGAATCCTAATTTTGGCAGCTAGATGAATAAATTACTGGTAGTTTTTCACATAAGACTATTATATGAAATAATTTATCTAAATTTATATTCTTTTTAAGTCCAATTATTTAAAAGAAGCAAAAATTATTTTACTGCATGAATCATTGAGAATACCCTTACCGATTTTTCTAATTATATCGATACTGTAAATAAAAGTTACAAGTATCAATAAATTTATATATTTATATATTAATTGTATATATTTTTTTATTTATTTGAATCTATTAATTATTTCACTTATATTAACTTTAAAATATATATAGAATAGTATTCAACTCCGGCACAAATATTCTTTTGTTTGTTTGCCTATTCAGTACACAAAATCGTGAATTTAATTTAATAAAAAAATTACATTTTAATCAAAGTATTTGTTGTCGAGATTAAATGCCAATATTCATTTGCACACGAGAAAGTTAAGGGAATAATCATTATGACACACGATCTCTCTCTGCAATTCTGTATGAATCTACACTCCTTGATATTTTTCAAATGGTGTCACATCAAGTCACCCCGGAAACGCAAATATACGCTTTCGCTGAAGATATAATAAATTACATTACTCGTTTAATGCATACTTTCGCGCAAGATTGTTCAGAGTACTTGTTAATACATTTACATAATATCGCTACTTTTTAAACACGGAGATCTAAATGCTTATTACTAAATAAAATGGACTTATAATTTGCATTTAAATATTATGCATAATTAATTTCAATTATTCTACGCAAGGAAAAGAATAAATAAAAATTTTGTGTAAAAACAAAAAAGTTAATAAAAAAGGGAAAAATAAATAATTAGTTTTAAACAATATAAATATTAGAAAATATACTTCGTACAAACTACGAAACTATCAGCGAATAGTACATACGTACTATCAGTACATACAATTATCAGCGAATTTTGTATGTACTAAAAAAAGCAATCTACATTTCATTTTTTGTTATTTTGTTGGTTTGTTTTTTTTTCATATGGTCATTTATGGTTTTCTTTTATGTTTCATAAATAATATCGATATAATGTCAGGAATAATCTTTCTGAACGATAATATTTAGCGATTATTCAGACTATTAATCCCCCAACCCGATCATTCTCTATGCAGCGTACAACAGGAAACACTTATTTGCATCGAAGAGAACGTGATAGAATTATTTTGCAAATATAGCTACGCTATTTGCATTTCTCAATAGAACATTTCAGAACAAAACTTTAACCGTTATCAAATGCACGCAAAGATCGGACCACCTCGTAGCTGAGGAATATTTGAAAAATAATTTACATTTCACAATTATAAAAATAATATTTTTCAACGATAGAGTGAAGTGATAAAATGAGTTTCCTAACTTAATGTAATACTTATAATATTGTAGCAAATTTAACTTAATTAATAAATTTAATTTAGTAATTACAAATAAAAAAAAGAATTATTAAATATTAATAACTTTTATTTTTATAATGCATTAACAGGATCAAGAAATTTTTTCAATATACCAGTGTTGATAATATTTACAATTTATTTATGGTATTTAAGATTCATACGAAAATAACGAAAATGAAAAATGAACTTGTCGCACGCGGATTAATTGATGATTCATATATCGGGAACTAAATGTAACGGCATCTTGGCGGGAAATTTAAGTCGAATCCTCGAAAACTATTCAAGTAAGTAGAAGTATAAGTATTTCTCTTTACTTTAATATGCTAAAAATAGTGTAAGCTAAAGATAAAAATAAAAAGTTCGTTTAAATTCTTATCACATCGTACAAATAACCCTTTTGCGTAATACAACACTATTGAGTTATTAACTCTTACTTGTGGCAATGACAATATCGGATATTTTAGACGAATATATTAATAGGATTATTGTAAAAAAAATGTGCTTTAAAGCATAAATTGAGTAATACCATTTGCATAAAAACTGATTCTTGTATGGAACTACCGACAAATTGTTACAACTATTACTTAGAAAATTGATATTAATGCTGAAGAGAAACGGTTTGGAAATATGACGAAATATCTCAAACCATCGGATAGTATTCCCCGAATAATGAATTCACAATCTTTTTTGCGAAAATCGCGGCTTTTCTCATTAGTCGTGATAACTTCTAGAATTTCATTTTTAATTAGACGAGAAATTGTACCCAGTGAGAAATGATAATCAAAAAGACATCGAATCGACGTGAATTGATGCCTTTTCGATGCAAAAGACATCGAATTGATGTCGATTCGACAATTTGACCAACCATTTCTCATTGGGTAGATGGGGGTAGTTCTATAGCTTATAAGATACATTTATGAAATTATGCTTATATGGAAAACCTACTCACCTACTCACACGCTTTTTCTCTTTTTCTCTCGAGGAATATACAACAACAAAGGAATTATTCAACCACAATCGTGGCTGATAACGTGTAGGCAGGAAAAGAGCAACCTTTTACGTTACAAACTGCGAGATTCCCTTGGTAAACGAGTCATGTGACTGGTCGATGTACCTTTTGTCTCTATACGCAAAGCTATATTTGACTTCTTCTCTTTTATCATGTGGAAACAATGAGTATATCACGGTTTGTTTTATTCCTTATAATCTCTAATTTTTAAAGACGCCGTTATCTTTCGAACAAGGAAATATACATTTTATTTTAAATGTAAAGTACTTTTAAATTAGTTGTAAACTTTCTCTATCTTAAAGATTTATTTGCTAATTATACTAACACGTACTGTCTGAATCGTAATTAAACGAAAATAAATATATTTTTGAGTGTATGTTAAATTTTTCGCGGATAAATAATTTTATTACAAATAAAGAATATTATATTAAAAATGCAAGTAAGTTTGCATATAAAATAAATAAAAATTTCGTAGAAAAGGAGATACTATTTTAATAGATTTGAAAAATTTATGAAATTTGTATACTTTAATAAGATTTTAATATTTCGAGTTCCGTAAAGCAATTTTTTTTTTTTGGAATAAAATTTCGATAAAATAATTTTTATTATTATAAATCATGAAGTTAAATTTAGCATAATATTAAATTCTCTCGGATAATATAATACTTCTATAACTCATTTCAATTTTTCTGTTTTAGACAGTTATTTATAGTTAGTAAAGTTGTAAACATATTAATAAATAATGAGAATTTGTAGCCATACAAAATACAAATGAAATATTCATGGAAATGCAAATATGGAAAAAAATGCGAAACAAACATGCAGTGTAAATGTTTTTTATCTTGATCGATTGGAGAAATTAATACTCTGAGCTAAAGGATAAAATTTCTTTCGATTTCAATAAATAGCGTTAATCTCATGGATATTAATATATCGAATAATTCAGAACAATAAATTTTTTAAAATTAAATTTTGATCAGCCAGTATTAAACCCTTGCTTTAGTAATTTGCCAGAAGACGCGATTGCTGTCACATTGGAAGAATACCGGCAGTGATTGCCGCTAGGATAGTTGAGGGTTACTTATGAATAAAAAAAATCACATCCACCTACCACTTCGTAAGTTTTTGCGACTAGTTTCGCTCTGGACACCAACGGTGTATTATTTCTCTCGCCGGGATGATAATCGTGTGGAAAACAGACAGAAAGATGATGATTCTCTCGTGCTACTGTTGCCTCCCCAGACTTCGTCGTTGGCGGGCTTTACCGTCGGCAGGTGAACACCGGTCGACGTCGGCAAAAGAACTGACAGACTAGCACCATGCGTGAGAGTTAAATATTATTGGCAATGCTTGAAGAGAGAAAGAGACTACCGACCGATGTTGGTGGCACCATCGCGTGCTCGTACGGCAAATCAATGAGATCGTCGAACAGCACGTGATATTCTCATGCAGGTCCACGTGCAAGTCCGAAGGTGCAATACGTGTGAATCATAATTTATTTATTATGAATGAAATACGATCAATTACTGTTTATCATTATATTAGGATTATATTCAGACGAAAAGAGGGATTACTATTTGTTGATCGAAATTCATAAAAGAGATTGATGGTTCGTGGATTATCCAGCCAACACAATATTCCAGCAAAATTCTTGCAATATAACTAGAATGTTGCAATATTGCTCTGCACAATATTACTATTCGATTATTCTGTATTGGCTGGGTAAATGTATTTGTTAATGCGTAGGATAATTTTGAATTCTAACTATTTATAAATGAGAAAGTAATATTGCAAAAAAGAACATCTTAGGCTATTTAAAAGAGTTTTTTCTAAGCGGGGATCTTTATTAATTTGGACATCATTTTTGCTTGCAACACACAATTTCCAAAGAACATTTTACAAACTTATTTATTTAAGCTGAAATTTATTTAGACTTATCGTGTACTTTAGAAAGAACGTTAGCGTATTACTCTAAATATAATATAGGATCATGAGTCGACAAATTTGCTGAGGTTCCAATGTAGTTTGTAAAGTTAACACTTTGCCAACCGCGTGAGAATCTAAATTAATTAGATCTCTCATAATTTATGACTTGTATTGCTATTGAAAATTCCATTTTTCTTACAATGTTTTCCAATATTTTATTAAAAAATTTACTGTTTCTTTAAACTAATTATACATCATAGAAGAATAACGTGACGCAAAACAGATAAGTATATCCATTCAGTCGTCCAATGATAAATCCTGAAATGGGTTGATTTACGCTAGCAATTAACAAAATGTTAATAATTAATATTGCATTTACAATTGATTATATACATATCTCAATTTTTATTCAAGATCATTTATTGTAACGCTTATTTTTGAACTAGCATACTTTATAATTATATACGTTATTATGTATATGAATACAATTTATTCTTCCTTATATGTATATTAATTATATTAACAGATTCAATTAATAATCATTATTTATTAATTATTCGCTTATTCGCTTGTTAAGTTATTATTAGACGACAAATAAACTTATTAAATTAATTTATTCTAATTAGTTATTTTTACACGAGGGTTGTCCAAAAAATATTTGCTATGATTAAAGAATATTGTTCACAAATTTTTTATTTAAAGGATTAATTTTGTTTTTATTGTTAAGTTTTTACTGTTTTCAATAATATTAACTTTTTACAATAGAAATTATTTATAATTTGTTATTAGAGCATTAAATATAAAATATGCATCAAAGATAATAAATAAAAAAGCTACAATATGTGATTTCATCTATCCAAGTTTAAAAGATTGTTTCTTAAATATTATTATACAATAATATTTTTAATTTATAGTTTACATTAAATGGCTATTAAAAATAAATAATTAATAACAGGATAAAATATTTAAAAATATTTAATAATAGAAGAACATACATTTAAATAGGTTTATGAAAGTAGACATATAAAGGCAAACTTTTTAACTAACTAATGAACTCATTAGCATAACACAAATTTTAAAAATCTAATTGATGATATGATTAATGGTGGCGTGATATTTATTGATAAGATTAAAGAGTACCGTTTCGCGTAAGTGTGTCTAATAAAAAAAATTTAAATAGGACTTCGCATCTTGACACTGGACTTTTTATCGCATAAACTGACTCGCGTGATAATGATTACAAAATTCTCTATAATATTACCATTTATATCAGATTGTTGCTTTCAAATAGAAAAATTTATCTTATCTATGTACACACAAATAGCAAATTCAGTAATAAGACACACAACAATGAATGCAGTATTTTTTAAATTTAGTTTAATTACTAACGAATAAATAACATTAGGAAGAAATATTTTGGAAAATTATAAACATGAAACAATAAAAATAGCACGAAGAGAGCTCTAATGGAATAAATAAATTCTAAAAATTATAATATTAATTTTATATAGGTACAATTGTTTGAAAAAATGTGGTAAAATAAATATATGTATATTCAATTTTCTATTTTTTTATTTCCCATGATAATAATGATGGATCTGTCTATTAACAAAATTATTTCATGAAATGTTTTAGATTGAAATTTCTTATATTTTGAGATTGACGTTAAACACATACACACAATTACATAACAAAACTTTTGAAATTTACAAAGAGATAAAAGTATACACATAATTCTTTCTAGTTCTACTTTTGCATATATGACGATATGCTAATTGCAATTTCGCAATTGGATTTTTATTTCACTACTCTTCAATGTTTTTTGTTTATTTTTTAATCTTGCGTCATTATCGTAAAAGAATGAGTAGCAATTTTTAATTGATACGTCATAACGTTTGAATATTGCGAACTTTGAACTTGTCTCACGTGAGAGCAGACTGTAATCTCGCGCTATGCGAAATCGAACGTGTGTCATCGGTTATAATAATCAGACTGTATAATAAATTAATTGGCTAAAGTTCAGCCACGTTCAAAGTCCACGCAATTGGAATGGCAAATATATGTCGTCATGTGTATATGGCGTCCATCCCATAGCGATGACACACTTATACAGTAAATATACATATAATACAATTTTTCTTTCCCGGTTCTCATTAATTTCCATATCAAATAATTTTCATTTATTCTCAAATTTATTTACAATCAAAAATTATGTATTTCTCGCTTTTGAATGTAAATATTGCGAGTCAACTTGCGTATCCTTGCATATTACAAAGCTAAGTAATGAATAAAAAAATGTATTGACGCAGCATTAAATATTTTATTTGTTATTATATTTTATTTATAGAAATTAAAAGATTTAAACAATGAAAACGTTGTGGCAAATAGACTTTTCCTTAGCAAAAACGAAATAATAGTTTCTATAAACATTAATATCGTTTTTAAATTTTCTTATTAGAAGAATTTGAAGAAATTTTCTTATTGGAAGAAAATATATTTTGCAATGGTATAAGAATGATTGAAAAATAAAGAATACAATCTTGAAATTTCAAGATTAAATCCATGTTCGATAAGATTGTTTATGTTGCTCACGTCATTAATCACGGATTTTATATCACGGATATGAATAATGCTACCAATTTAGCTGTTGCATTTGGAATGCAATTTCCATCAAAGTTTATTTAACGTTACTATATATGTATATATTTTCTTGAATTCGATATCGTAATTGGGTGCAAAATCATCGTATACGTCACAAGTATTACAATACTAATGCCAATCTTCACATCAACCAAACGCGGATTCTTTTACGCATACGTGGAATGGATGATGACGACAGAGCATCCGGAATATTAAACAGGAGTACTAAAAAAAAAAGGTAAATTGATTTATCGGATGCTTTAGCAGATTCTATCGTAATCTTTGGCGAAAATTTAATCAGTTATATACTACACACTTATTATTTTTCACATTTCTATTATTTTTAATAAACTCTCTCATTTCAAAACATTATTCGCAATTTCCATTCATTTACGAACATTTTAATAACACTAAATAGCTCGAGAGACTTTCACTTAATGATTGGCAGTTTCTGTCAAGAATTGATACGAAATGATTTTTGTATGACAAAATAGCTTTGAAGATCTGAAAATTTAGAAAACAATATCAATATAGCGTCAGCAATTAATAAAGTGTTAATAAATGTAAATTTATTTCAGAAAAATAATATTTCCAACTTAATTTATACATACTTGTATGACGAAATTTACAATCGTTAATTCATTGTTTATTTAAAATAAAGACTAAAGAAAAGACTAAAAAAAATAAAGTCTAAAAAAGTTATTATTTTACTTAAAATAACTAATTAATAAGCAATATGATAATCGATTTAATCAGGAAAAAATAAACATAACATTGTTCACGGGGACTCAAATACATACAATTCGATTATACTATGTCAGCATTGATTTATTATAATATTTCGGCAAAATATTAATATAAAAACGAGATTAATAAGTTGCTAAACAAAGAAGCTATTAAGAAATGTCAAGAGAGTGAAGACCAATTCATCTCTTCATATTTTTTACAATATAGTCCCAAAGCTTGATGGCTCTTCATTATAAATTTAACGAAACTAAATAAATTTATCAATCCCCTCGCTATAAGATGAAAGATTTGAGATCTAGAAATTTGATATTCAAAAGAGCATATGTGTTCACTTAATTTGCAAGACGTATATTTTCTAATCCCAATGAAGAAAATAACAGAAAGTTCCTGAGATTCAAATTTGAAGATCGCTTATATTAGTTTAAATGCTAATGCTAAATGCTAAATTAGGCTAAATGCCCTTTGGGTTAGCTACAAGTTCATTCGTATTTACAAAAGTTATGAAATCAGTTGTAAATACTTTAAGATAAAAGGGCTCTTACCAGTAATATATTTAGATAATCTATTATTGATTGGAAAGAATTATTGAAAGAGTCAACTCAATGTTAATGAGACGATCAATCTATTTGAAAGGCTAGTTTTTATTATTAACTACAAGAAAAGTTCATTAATCTCTAGTTAAAAATGTAAATATTTAAGTTTTATATTAAATCCTGTAAATTTATATAGATTTATATAGAGCTATAGAATTAACAAAAAAGAAAAAGAAACAAGTTTTTGACTTATTAGATTACTTTGTCATTGGAAGAAAAGTAACGATTCGAGAATTTTTCCATTTTTTGGGAGTTTTAACCGTGTGTTGCCCAGCGGTAGCATACAGTAGGCCACAAATGACAATAAACAAAATATTTAAAGAAGATTAAACTCGTGGAGAAAGAATGCTACATTAAGAGTAAATCCCATTAGAATATTAAAATTCAAAATTACTATAGGCCCAGATGTCACATTATCAGGCTGGGGTGCTTATTCGAAAGGAATAAGAATCAGAGGTTTTTGGAGCCCTGAGGAAGGTAAATATCACATCAACTTTCTAGAACTTCTAGCAAGTTTCTTAGCATTAAAGTCATTTGCAAAGGAGACAATTGTGAAATTCTAATAAGAATGGATAACGCAACTGCCATATCTTATATAAATAAAATGGAAGGTCTATTTTTTCCTCATCTCAATGACCTTGCAGCAGAAATATGGAACTGGTATGAAATAAGAAAAATCTAGTTTAGTTTCTTAGCTGACTTTTCGCTGAGACAATCCGTCACTGTCCTCTCCTCCCTTCCATAAGTACCTTGTCGAGGTGGAAGGGCTCTAGTACTCAAAGAATATTACCCAAGCAAAACTTTTGTTCTGCTTGGATAATATTCAGAGGAAGCTAACGTACCCTCGTCGCCCCTATCCTAGTTCCCCTCGGCGTGGATATAACCCGCGAAATAAATGAGATGCCCCGTCTATACACGACAGCACTGATTTTAAGAAAAATATAAAAGCCATTTCTGGTTCACGAAATAAAAATATTGATGATTGTATGCAAATCGTGTGACAAATCAGGGACCCCACGGTTCGTCATTTCTCAAGTGATTTCAAGTTTCAATCAGAGCTTGCCTCAATATGCAAGAGCATTTAAAAAAAGTTATCCGACGCCGAGGTGGCAATATACGATATTGATTGCATTTTTTATTTACACATTCTGACATATGGCAAATAGGGTTTGGAATCAATAATTACTGCAGAAGTGACGAACCGCGGGGTCCCTGATTTACATAATCGGCCCTTTCCAAAATGATGCGCAAAATCCAACCAGCAACCTCCTCGTAGTGCGCATCGGGTAACGCTGATGCTGGTGGTATTCGCTAAAGAACGTACGAATAATTTCAAAATGGCATAACTCGGGTAAAAAAGGTCGTGCAGACTTCTTTTTTCAAATTGCTTGTTAAAATGTGCATTTTGCGATGGTTACTGTGTCATTTCCAAGAAAAAATGTCCCGATCGCGTGTCAAACAATCAAATTTTTGGAAAAAAAAGTGCTCATACGTTATTAAGACATGAAGATACGGCATCAAGTCGCACGCATTTGGCATTAATTTTGTCTTAAAGTATAGATAATTACCTACAAAATAAAAAAGAATTCGTCATGATACGATCAAAATTGCTCAATTGAAAAAAGGTAAAATTTTGATAAATAAAAGCGTTGCGATAATTTTATTGAGGAGTATAAAGAAATTGCATATATGCAATTATCTAGAAATACCATGTTTCTTTAATATTATATTTTTCATCAATAAATATATAGTAAGGCGTCAACTATTACGTATAATATAGGATAAAAAAAAGCATGTAGTAAAATTGCATTCTACATGAATAATGGAATATATAATACCCTTGCTTTTTATTTAAACAATCACTTATTATAAATTGTTAATTATTCCAAATTTTATATGTCACATATTATAAAAAGTTATATTTAACTACTTCAAATTTGACAAATTTGTATATGATATATATAATTAACAATAAGTATAGAATATAAGTTTGTATACATAAATATTTAAATAGGAAGTACACATAAGTACCTTAACGTAGAAATAGAAATCATGTAATTACGTATGCATTTTTATAAAATTTCTATCTTTCGACTAACTCTACATTAAAATACATATGTGCATACATACATATATGTAAAATATATACATATATGTTGCGTTCACCGATTTTGCGTTAATTTGATGTAGAATTAGCTGAAAGACAATAAAAATCTTATGAAAATATTAAAAATTGCTCAATTAACATTTGTGTAGAGTCAATTATAATGAAATCAAAAGTGACAGACAAATATATCCATCAATATTAGACATCGTATTTATCGATTCATTAAATTGACGTCTAATTCGACTAATTATTTCTAGTTGGATTATTTTTTGTGTGTTCCGAATATGTTTCGATATATGAAGAGTTAAAAAGTATTATGTTATTAGTTATTGGAAAGTCGATATAATGTTAACTTGTGCACCATTTACCGCGTTGAACTCTCGAAATTCTTTTTATTATTTAATTGTTAAGTAAATATCGAAAATTGCAAAAGTTACAAATATATGGCTATCTTTTAACATGCTTCTTTATGCAAGCTGTTTCCAATCGTCTAAGAGTAAGTCACGTCAGAGGGAACAATAATCACTTCCAGTAAAGAGACGCTATGAGAGGCTACAAATCGCTACTAACAATAAGAAAAAGCCCTGTGACATATATTAGATATTATATATAGATAAGATTTTTAAATGCTTATAATTATAAAACTAAACATAGAAATTTTTTATTTTCTGAGATTTTTGACACAGAAACTACAATGAATCACAAGATCAAACAAATTGACTGAACATGTTTTTCATATAGAAATCGTGCTGGACATTTGTTATATATTATACGTAAATCACAATTTATTTTTGTACATGAATGAGGAACTTAATATAAGCTTTAGCAAATGTATTAATAAATTACGTATTAAAGTTTATTAAAGCACAATTGTATTTTTAATAAAAAAAGAATAATTCAAATAATTTGAATAATCCTGAAAATTAATTACATACATAGTTAAAAAATTTTACTAAAATCAATTGAGCGTCTTACCTTTTCTTTGGCTCAATCGAATTTCGGTCTCGGAACTTCAGACAACATAGGATGAGTCCCGTCACCTTTCTTCAATACGAATTCTTTTATGAGATTTGCGGACGGATACTTAAGATCATAAGCTTGTCCTAGTTTGGCGCAAATATCAATGAAGTAGGTAGTGTAATTCAATTTGTTATTTCCTTTTTCCGACGACCTGTAATCCCACGGGAATACGTGATGGAAATTGTGATAGCCTTCTCCCAATGCCACGATGTTAACAAAATTGTTGTTTGTTGGTCTTATGCTTCTAAAACAGGTACTATGTTAGTAAATGAATATCTTAATAATGAAATTAAATATTGCTTAGAATTACGTCAAAAATTGGAACTCTAAAAATACAAGTTGTAAATTGTAGCACGATTATGCATTAAATTACGCACTTATTATACGGTCTAGTACCCCACGCATGAGCAATGCTATTGACGGTCCATACAGAATTTAAAGAAAACATGTATCTTATGATTTGCGATATGATAGCCCTGTTCCAAGTCTCGTCCCATAGATATACAGGTACCGCCGTAGGTAGAATAAAGCAAAAAAGAAGTAAGAGAAGCGGATAGTATCTGTAAAAATGCTACTGTAATATTATAAAATTTATTTAAGCGCATTATATATTTATTTTATAGATATTTATTTTATATATTAATAGAAAATCATCAAATATATTTTGTGTATGAAAAAAAATTATTGCATTATACAGCCAAAAGATTAAATAAAAAAGAAAATATTCGATAAATAATAGAATAAAAATTCAAACAAATATCTGCACATTATATATGTTTATATACCTTTGTATACTAATTATTTGTGTATACTTATCTATTTGCATTATTTGAGGTTCTCAGTCAAAATAGTAGAAGTGTAACATAATAAATGCATACTGTAAGTTCTTATGAATCTTTCGAAAACAAGTTACGAGTTTTATGATTTTGTTTAGAATTGCAGCATTAATTTACCTTTCACCAAAGACCACAACAGAATCTGATAAAATATCCGATAAATCGATTTGCATTTTTTTTTTAGTAAATTCCGGATGCTCTGTCATCATCACCCACCCCACATGCGTATAAAAGAATCCGCGCTTGGTGTTGTGAGGATCGGCATTAGTATCACAATACTTGTGATGCATACGATGATTTTGTACCCAACTGCAGATCGACTTCTAAAAGAAAATAATTGAAAACATTATCTATGAATTCTTTCACCAAATTAAATGATTTCTATTAGTAAATTTGGAATGTAATTTTTCTGCTCATTATATTAACTAATATTACTATATAATTTATATTAAAGTTACCTGTCCACCTGCGCTAAAGCACAACAAGAGCAGTATTCTTAATGGTAATTTTGCTTTGTAGCTTCTGTGACACCAAAATCGATGAGCACCACCAGATACTCCGATATTGGATATGATATACATTCCAAATACTTAAAAATAAAAGTAAATACATTTATGCTTATATATCGCATATAAGGGTTGATGCAATTTGTGTAAAACTTTTAAACTGTCCCACATATATATATATATATATATATATATTTGTAAAAATATAAGGTACACAAGAATTTTTAAGAAAATTTTTAAAAATTTTCATGACTTTCTGTTTTTCATAACGTTGATTATGTTTACTTAATAAATGTTTACCCGGGAAAAAATGATTAGATATAATCATATATAATTATATCTGGTATATACAGGGTGTCCCAGAATCGTGGAGCCAATTCTCGTGAGCAGGTAGAGCGGACGAACTGAGTAGAAAAGTCCTCTACCATTTTGTAATTTTCGCAATAGTTAACGAAATATTAATGTTTGAAAATCGTCGC
>VBVQ01001912.1:0-29365 GCA_011636635.1 Tetramorium simillimum | reverse complement strand
CTTCTGTTAGCTACCTCCCCTTTCGCCACCGCATGTCGTCGCTGCGTCCCGCTCGTTATAGTTGACTGTCTTACCAGTCGAGGACGTCGACATGCGAGATGCCGTCGAAAGTGGGATTGGCAGCCGGCCAATCGCGATCATCGGAGCCGTTTGCGGTCGTTTGGGGATAAATAACAGGGATGAATTGCGAAATCGTTTCGCTCCGCTCTCCCTTTTTTTTCCCCGTTGCGCAAAAATGATTCTTCAAAAGTGATCCCCCGGCGCGGATTTTTCTGTTTCCTATTTCACATTGTGTGTACGCGGCGGTAACAAAAGCGACTAATGCAATGCGATGAAATAACAGAATTGTTAACGGAATGCAATCGGGTTGAGGCTTGAAAAACGTCAATTTCGAGTTTTATATACTTTTGAGATTGCCGTTCTGTAATAAAAGATTCTGCGATGATGGACAATTTCCCTTTCCGACGTTTTTCGCTTTGACTTGTTACACACTTGTCAAAGACGAAAAGCTGATATTTTTTAGCGATCCATTTTCGTGCTTTTTTTGTACGCTATACTTCAGATAATAAGCCCCGGTGCTTTCGATTACAATTAAATTTACAGTTACGTTTTCATATTTCATTGTAACTAGTATATCTACGGAAATATTATCTGAACTGTATTTTTCAAAGGTTATTCTTCGCGTGTAATAGCTTTTTTTTTAGATTTCTCATTTAGGATTTTTTTTTTATATAATAAGGTAGAACGTTCATTGTTATTATGTTGAAATTTTCGCTCGCTAGCTCGTACGTATTCCCTTGAGGGACCTCGTGCATACCCGTGAAATTCGAGAACCATGAATGGGATTTTAAAACACAGCTCTTCTCATTGCGGCGAACATTATCTCCACTTAGTGGATAATATTCCTTTTTTTAGCGCTGCCGCCATCCGCCGCGGAGGTGGCTTTAAAATTTACTTCGCGCACGCCGGAAGGAAAGTCTGCCTGATGCCGTTTCAGAATTACGACGCGGGTTATAAAACACGACGGCAGGAGAGAATAAGAGAAAGAGGGAAAGAGAGAAATGCGCTTTCATCCGAACGACGTCCTAAAAAGATCTTTCATAGTCGCGGCGAACGCCGTTAGCCCTTTTTCTCGGTCACTGCTCTCGTCCTTTTCACGCAACGTCGCTCGCACGATAATGCAAGTGAAAAACCAGTGCTTTCTGAATCGACATCTTTTTGCCAGAGCTGTGATCTCAAAATTGTATATTATTTATTTAAGTATTTACATTCGAAACACTTCATATTAATATGCACTTGATTTACTAATATGCAGATATGTGTAATGCGACACATTCGTATATTATTCGCAAGAAAGATGAATTTTATTACGTCATATATTAATTATTAATAAATAAATCGTTTCGAGTATTAATATAATTTTGATATCATGGTAGTCACCGTGGCAAAAGAGATTATTAAGTGATATAAAAAATTTTATTTCTTAATTATCGAGAAAATCTAAGGTTCTGCGAGAAAAATATTCTCCCGCGAGTTATCAGGACTTGAGCAACTCTAATTAGGATAAATGTATAGACAGAATATTTTTATTTTGTTTTGAAGATGAAATTACAAAAATTTTTTTACAAAATATACTGAATCATATTTTTTCATTTATTAAACAAATTTAATATTTCTGATTTCTTTATGTTTATTTGATATCTGTATGTTTAATAATTGATATTTTTTACTTTTGTAATCCGTTATTGTATTCTTTCGTTTTATTGTATTTCCCCATTGTTATTGGATTGGACTGGACACTCCCTTTTTCGTTTATTCGGAATCTTGATAAAATGTTAATTTCGATTCACTATTTTGCGAGGATGCAATCCGCTATTAAACGACGATCAGGAGAGCAGTTAAAGACGGGTGCGGCGATAGGAGCCGCGGTATTATTACCCGATGCCTCTATCTGCGGCACCGATGTATCGATTCTCGATTTTCGATATACGATACCCCGTTCACGATCGGTTTTATGGCTGGTCGACGCGATTTCGCCCTCGTCGCACCGCAAAGCCGCAACTTCCATCAGCCAGCCCGACGATATCAACGGCGGACGTGAGTATTCACGTTCGATATTTCGAATACATCTATCTCGCCTGTAACTCGACGTTTTCGGATGAATTTGTCGACTCCCTCCGGTGGTCTCTTTCAATGATATTGACACGATGTCTCGGGAATGCTGCGTATTCCTCGAAACATTGAGATTGGAATTTACGGGAAAGATTCTTGGCAAAATCACGGGTGAGAAATTATAATATAAAAGAGTAACATTTATATTTCACAACTATTTATTTGAAAGCTCAGCCAACATGACAAATTTCCTATCCTTATATAGTTTTTTTAAGGATGTAAAAAATTTTGTTAGCGCTTATTCTGGATCTTTGAGATAAGTAAAGTAGCTGTAAGTTTGAGTATAAGATATAGGAAGAATTTTAACGGGACAAGCGGGTATATAATTTATAACGGAGTAGACGTGTTGATAATTGAGATATTCAGGTACTTTCAACTGCGCGGACGTAAGCACGCGGAGAAAATAAGCTTGACGTGTCGAAAAGTCCATAGATGCCACACCCTCGGGGCAAGGCGCTCGCGTATGCACACCCGAGCGTAGCGGTTCGCACACAGACGCGGGGGTTGGTCGGAAGATACGATGGAGCAAAAGGAAAGAACGAAGCGAGAGGAAGAAATGAGGGCGAAAGAGAAAGAGTCTCGGAGTGCCATTCTGTTTACAGAGACACTCGCTCAGGGACCGTTTCAGATATCTACGCGCCTGGAGATAGGCTTAAAAATCGCGATCTCTTTTATACACGTTATATTTAATTCTTGACTGTTTTACATCTATTTTTCGCTAATAATTGACGCGTGAAATTAATAAGTACGAAATATTGTGTTCATATTTCCATAACAAATTAAAAATATATTGTTTTGAAGTTAAACCATAACAATGAAAAATTCACATCATAATCATGTTAATATTAATATATGATAAAAGGCATCTTATTTAGATCTTAAATTGATATCGAAATGTGAATTTTTTCAAAATTAATATAGCATTTGATTGTCCACAATTTGTCCACATTTGTCCATAAATAACCGTTTTTTACAAAAAATTTAAATATAAATAAAAATTTTTTTATCAGCATTTCTAAATGTTTCTAGAAATTATATATGGATTCCGTTTATCTTGTTTGAGATTACACATTTACGTTGTTTAGCTGAAATACATAAAATCATTGCGGGTATATTCTCATGCGTGATGCATCCTGAAGCAGCTGTCTCCCTGATTACCGCTTGAAGCCACTGCGTTTCATCCCCTTGTTCCTCGTGAGAGACGTACGCAAACAGTTGCGAAGGGATGAGACGTTGCTGGTTATAAGGGGCGTATATAGAGAGTGCGTATTGAGAGCGCGAGATTTCGAGAGAATGAAATCCGCCATGAGAGAACGATTGCGAACTGAGAGCGTTCTTTGTGTGTGCGTGTGCGTGTGTGTGTATGTGTGTATGTGTGTGTGTATGTGTGTGTTGAGAGCGAAACGAGGGGCTGAAGTACAAGGGACTCGGGGAAACGGCGAGGAGTTTTCGAGGGTGTCAAGGGTGTCCGCAGGGAAATCGGTGATTCCCCGCTCCGGAGCCGGGGGGCACGAATAATACGCGAATTTCTCGAGAAGGAGGGTTCATGATGAGCGATCGCGGTAATTAAGCGTCCGTTGTAATTAAAACGCCACTTGCTTTCAGCTCCGCTCTTTTTTCGCCCTGTCTCCCTCCCTGGCGCTGGCAGCTGTCTCTTTTAAGCTCTCGATTGCGATTCGACGACCATAGGTAAAACGGCATTTTATTGACGGGGTATTCAATATACGATTAACCCACAATTCGGTATTACAGATTGTATAGAACGGAATATAGGGTGAATGCCATTCCATGTTTACGAAGAAAGCGATTATAAAACAGTGTTACATAAATATGTATGGAATGAGATAATCATCTTTGTACATTGCGTTTTTATTTTTTATTTTTTAATTAATATAATTAACCCATATAAATATTTCTTTCCAAATAATCTTGAAATTGTCTCTAAATTAGTAAAAATGTTTTTCCATCTTTTTAGTTTTTCTATTTTCGTCGTAAAATTTAGGTTCTTAAAACTACACAAAGCGACTCAGATATCGTTTTCTATCATATTTATGGATTCTCTAAAAGGCCAAATTATCAGCTTAAAGAAAACAAAGGAATTTTCTGTCGTTCACAGTTTGCTGCATAAGAATCTCATTTCAGCTGGAAACCCGAAAGTGACACTGATTTAAGAACGCTTTCATTCGCCTGTAATATATTTTGGCCGTTCCTTTGGATAGGAGATTGCGCTTTCGATCAGATCGGAGTGAATCTCGATCCCTTCCTCGATAACTCTGAGGTGCCTATCTCCTGTGCATCGCATAGGAGAAGGTAAAGCCGACAAGGTTCAGAACAGTAGATTACCATTACAAGGTAGAAAGGAGGAAGGGGCAACAGAGTGGTTCTCTAACATGTCGAGTTCTCTCTCTCTCTCTCTCTCTCTCTCTCTCAGAACTGTTTGAATATTAATCGACTCGTTTGACTTATTTATCAGCCCCTTCGTGCCACGGACACGAACGGTGCTACCGAATCTACAGCATACACGGAGGGTAGAGAACTCTTTTCGAGGGACATAAAACGACTGTTCCACGACCGCAAGTGAGACAGCTAAGGGTAGTGTGTGTTGCCGCGCTCATAGGGTGTCTCGAAACGACGCTCGTCATGCATTATGAACGAGTGTAGGAATAGGGCGGAGGCTGAGATTAATTTTATCGCGACGAGCATGCGGATTCTGTACCTTTTGCAGCGTCGGACAAACATGACATCCTTTTTCAAGCGAACACGTTATTAAAATGAGTATTATAATTTGTTACTGACAAAAACATGGAACTTCCAGTATTAATGACATTAGGATTGACAATTCGGCTTGAATTACGTAATAACTGTCAATTGAATAAATTAGCTCAATTAGCATTTGCTTTTACGTAAATCGCGCCGTTAACTAGCTCTCGTACATCGCAAAGGATGTTCTCGTAATGATAATAACGTCATACGCGTAAACCAGAAAGACATTCCACGCGTGATTGAATTCATCTTCGTAATCCCGGATTCGCTCTTTACGACGTACTTCGCGTCGTTCATTGCCTCTACGAGATACTTCTTGAACATCCCGTGATGTATGACATACGACTACGATCGAACGCGTGTGCGGTCGTGCCTTCGGCTATACGGCGAACATGACGAATAATTTATCGACACGGTCTAACCACCCTTCTCGCGTGTACCGCGTGCGTCGTCGACTAAGTTTTAGGGTCCCTTCATCGCGGTTAAGCTCGTTACACCCGAGCACGCGAGCAGCTTAGTCATGCGTGTCTCTTACGCAAACACGACCGCGCCCGTACGCCGCGCGAAATTACTCATTTGTCGCCTTAATCGCCGCTTTTGTGTCGCGTTTCGCAGCCCGAAACATCGAGGGGGACGATCGTTAATCGGCCGTGTCCACGCGAGGCCTTCCTTGGTGTTCGATAGTGCAGTCACGCGTACATCTCACAATACATTAGGCAATTCCTGATGATTTCCGTAATAATGTCACTGCGTTATTTCTCATTGAGTTTTATGGGAATTAACAGAAACATTTGTTTGGTAAAGGAAAACTAATAATAATAAAATGGACATTAGGTAATGGAAAGTTATAAAATGATTATATTAAAATTATAATATATAATAATGTAAAATATGAGAGCATTATATGTAAAATAATTCTTTATTTTTTATATTTAATGTACATTTTCAGAATTTATCAAAAAGTATTCTATAAACAGGGACAGTATTTGATTGAAATATTATTAAAACTTCTCTAGCTTTGTTAAAAAATCCTTAGATACAAGCGGTAATACTTTTAAAGCAACTTATCCGCGGGTCTTTTGTGAGAAAATTTATACGGGAAACACTCCATTTCGAGTCGTTTCATCCCAGAATTCTCGAGCTCGCAAAATCGGAAAAATGATGGGCGGAAAGAACGCCGGAGATGTAATGCGGCAAGGAGCATCGGGAACTCTATTTGAGTTATGGTTCTTCCCACGTCGCACAATCGTCGGGAGGCTCGTATTCACGTTCCTTATGTTCCTTCCTTGCCTCACGTCTCTGTGTATCGTACATATGTATCTACCGCCGCGCCGTGAGCAACAGCACACGGAGCGGTTATCTGTGTAAACCGGGGAGATATGAGTTGGAAGAGATCTCTACAGAGTGCGGCAGACATTTCGCTTCGCTTTCGATCCCGATAATCTGCTTGACGAATTATCGGAGTCGAAGTCATTTCTTGTCGAAAATTTGAGAGAGAAAGAGAGAGCACTATTTGTCATGCATTTCAAGTTATATAAAATAAAGTCCCGATGATTAGACTTTTAATAAAAATTCTATATGCAAACAACTTGTCATTCTGCACGCTTTGACATCCGTTATCTGTAATTCATGAGCAATGCGCGAGTCTCGGGGATATCCAGTGTACGCGAGCGAATACAGGGCGCAGGAGTAACGGAGTGGAATGCGAGTCGCGCTCGGATTTTCATCGCGACTCTCGTTGGCTTTGAAAAATAGAGCTGGAATGTGGGTAATATAAAACGGAGCATCCTAAGCCTGGTCGGAACGCGCTGTTATTAAGTGCAGCGGTACCAAGTCTAACGTTCGAGAGATTAAATTGTTCGTTCGTGATTAATGGTCTCTCTCTTCCTCTCCCATTTGCTTTCATTAATTTCGCTTTGTCCGCGTTGGAAAGGTCGACTTCCGCGTCGTGACGTCTGCCTTCTTAATTACGTTAACTAACTGGTTATAAAAAAAGAGATTATTTTTATTATCGTCACTGCAAATACATTTTCATTAGTTTTAATTTACTGAAAAGGTGACAGAGAAAGAAGGGGAAAGCTGTGAGAATAATGAAATTACTTTCCTCGGGTATCAATAATTAAAACAGAAATATTATACATTGCAAATATATATTTATTGTTATGTTAAATTATACATTATTCTTAAAAACTGATATGAAATAAAATCAAGATTCTTCTTGATGCAACGCCTTGTAATATTAAGTGGAAGTTGTATACATGCATCTTTAATGATGAAGATGTCAATCACGTATGAAATAACTTTCCGGATGAAAAACAGGATAGTGAAATATGAAGGGAAGAATCACGGTGAAACGTCGCGCGGGTTCTGCATGTAACGCGGCTACATGGGATGTGGGTTAATTGCACCGGGAGACAAACGACTTAATTCCTCCCGATTAATTAAGGCCGCCGCGTAATTTCTCCATCCGGTCCGTGAGTCAGTACAAGGCGTACGGACCCTACAATTTTTCTGGCGACCGACAGAAGCTGTCTCGGTAGATGTCGACACGAAGACTACATTAGCACTCCGGAATTCCAGGAAGATAACAGGAAACATAACATCAGTGACTTTGGAAGCAAAGGAGAAATTCAGTTACGGTTCATTGTCACGACTAATTGTCTTTTCCTGTGTCTCTTCCAAATTATTCGCCTAGATAACTATCTTAAGTACATCTCGAGAAAGAGCAATACTTATTTATCTCTTATTTATCTCTTTACATCACATCTCGAATCTATGAGCTAATAGAGCGTAGTGTTGAAGATTCGCGAGATTAAATAGCACTTTGTTTTTAATTTTCTCTTTACGACTCAGACACTGCGTTTCCCTCTCGCGTGTAAATAGGTACTTTATATTTCATTCTGATATATGTTTAGCGCGCGAAACTGCAGGAGGGTAGGAAATATAAAGGCTGAACGAGATGAAGCCCGAGGGGGAAGGAAGGTGCTGATGTCGAAAGTCACGGTCCATTTGCAATATGTCCGATTATCATTTCTTCCCCTTTGCGCCTCCAAACTTCCAATCCCCCAAACAGGTATCTCATACTTCGTCTTGCAATATTCTTAATAAAACTATAACAGGACGGAGAATAGAATCGGAAGGGGACTGAAACCCGAGGGAAGAAATTGATGTCGAGAGTCACGGTCCATTTCCAATATGGCCGATTGCCTTTCTCCCTTTCGTGAGCTTCGAACCAGCCCGCTTACATGGATATTTTATATCCTGTCTTGTTACATATTCTTAATAAAACTGCGCGAGGTAAAATGTAACGCCGAGGGTACGAAACTTGACGGAAAGATATGGATGTTATTACAAGATACTCATGTTTCAAGCAACATTCCATTTCCGGTATTATCGCTTTTTCTTCTCTTTATGCAAAGACTGGCGTCGCACGCCTATGTAGGTCTTCTCGTCATGTTGCTTTTTTTAATAAAACTGTAATAAAGCGAAAAGTATAGGTGTGAGAGAAAAAGGATAGATTTAATTAAATTCTTTGATTTAATTAAGTCTCTGCCTTTGCTTAGATTAGAATGTTTCCTTCCGTAGCTTTCAACTTTTTTTAAATATAAATTTAATTAGCGACACAGCGGATAATTAACCGAACGAAATCTTGAGTATCTCGATATCAGTTCTTTTCGGTTTAAAACAGCGCGTTTTACAACTGCGAAAAATAATTTAGGGGCAGGTAATTAGGAATATCGAGTGAATTTATATCGTCATCGCGACTAATATAAAATCACTCGAGCGACCGACCACTCGAGCGCGAAAACGTTGTCGATCATTACGAGTTAGTCAGCGGATATAAATATCGGTCGTAATGCATCGTAAGAGGCGCGATAACGGTGATAATGAGCTTTCGCGCGCGATAACGCACGGTACGAATTAATTCTCGCTGTAACGGTACCGTTGCACGTCCCCGCAATAGGAGCATCGATGCCACTTAAAGTCGATTGGTTAGCATTAACTGTGATTAACCCCCGCAGTATAATAGGACTTCATAGTAACGTGTTACATGCACCACATGCAAGGGACTTCTGTTTCCTTTTACATCGACTTCGAACGCCGCACAACCCATAAATCATCGCGACCTGAATTCCGAAAAATGTACAAGTCAGCAGGATAAATATGTATCGGTTTTTACTAATCTAGTTCTGATAACTCTTGCCGACACACTTTCCCGTATGGAGAACGACTCCATTCACAGGGGAAATAGATAAATTTTCCTTCTTCGAACTTCGAATTGGAATCGTGAATTGGAAGTAACGGGGGATCGTTAATCAGTAGCGGATAATTCGATATCGGGGAAAATTGCGCGAAATCGTACGATAATATTCCGAAAATCCGTGATTAAACGTGAAAAATAAAATGGATGTGAATTGAGATATAATGAACTGCTCGGGAATAATTCGGGATGGAGAGATGGCTCGTTTCGTCTTCCGAAACATTTTACGCGCCGCCGAGCGTTTCGGAGAAATGGTAATTTCGGGACGACGCGATTTCGAGATAACGTATTTTCGGCGGCTGTCCCACTTCGTGGATTTCGGGACTTTTGCGTATCTCGCGCCTTGCTTTCGCGTCGACCGGATGTAACGTGCCCGTGGAGTCACACGTACGCGCCCCGGCAGCCGACGTGTGCGCGACCCGCTCCGCTTTAACAGCTGCTCGTATTTCACAGCCGCCGCCGCTGACACCTGAAATACCAGAACGTATTTGCCTTCTAATTATTAGTTGTACTCTTGAGTTATGACGGCGCTGATAAGCCGCGAGAAGACGTCGCTCAGAGGCGCCTTGGAGCATGGCGTATTTTCTCGACGGCGCAGATTGTCTCCGTTTCCGCTGGATTGTTTTCATTTATACATATTTCTCTTTCGCGTCCGTACATATGTTTCTACTTCGGAAAATTAGTTTATTCGAAAAAAATTTGTTTTTTTTTTAATCTTATTGTGTAATACTTGAGGGATGAAATCTCCGATTTGCATCTGGAAAACTCTTAAATAATACTTAAAGAATTTTTTCGTGATAATAAGTTGATGAAGAGTAATGTGATTAACATTTATTATAAAAGTGTATTTTAGATAAAAAGCGTGCTATATACTGAGATATCTTCGAACTTATATTTGTAAGAGATTACGAAATGATTGTTAGAACGCATTGATACTTTCTTATCGGTGTTATCTCGCAGCTGTCAATCTCCTTAATATCGAAAGCAAAATGTCAATATCGAAGATAATTCAGTAAAAAGTAAAGTACTGATATTAATACTTCATGACATTTAAACTTCCTTAGCACACCATATGCCGTATTATTGATACATATATAAAGAGAGATGGATATAAATAAGCTCTGTCGGTTCTTTCTAAAAAAAATAACATCCAATAGAAATAAATCGAGAATTTTGATAATGCTAAATCTGACAAACTGTTGAAACTATTAATACATTTGATTTTTGTTAACAAGAATCCGCTCTCGAAGCGGATAGGAGATTCAGTCTCGTTGGTAGTCGAGACACGTTCCGATTGAAACTGCAGTGTTGGGCTAATCAATATCGGTTCGCGAAATCAGCATTCTCGGCGGCTCGCCGCTCGCGCGAAAGTCTTCGCGATTCCACGCGAGACCCGCGACGCGGCGCGTGTTTATTTGCGCGTACGCGCAAATATTATCTAACCGCGGCCGGGGTCGGCTTACGAAACTAAGCCGAGCGCCAACAGAGTCTATAATGCACACGGCTGAGCAGAGCCGGGGCCCCCGGTCTGTGCCGCTGACAGATGGCGCGGGAAAGCCTCCCGCGCGAGAATCAATATTCCTGCGGTATAAATTCCCGGCCGTATATATACTAACCCGTAACTGCTTGCCCGCCCGTGTGCGGCAAGCGCGCACAAGCGTCCGCACAATCTCCGCCGCGCGCGTACTACATTCGCTTCTGCGGTAAAGGATTAAATCCGCGGACCCCCTCCTCCCCCTTCGGCCCTCCGCGCGCACACTGACGGCCTCGTAATAGTGATTTTGTAACCGCTCCTTCTCGCCACGAAAAGTACGCGCGAATTAACCTCCGTGGCCCCGGGGCTGGAACCCTACATTACGTTACATTGCACTCTGGTACCGGCGCTATTACCGTGCGCGAATGTTATACCACTTGTATTATGAGAAATAGATAAGTAATATGTAATCTCGCGATACCGGTGTCCAAACCTCGAGAGTATATCCTTCTAGATTTGTCTCTGCGAACATTTGCACGGTTTAGTAATTACCTTAATTAATATCAACAGTTTGCCCAGCAATTTGGCCAGCTTTTTAATAACAAAAATTAATTACTGAGAATATATAATATTAAATCATTTCGCGTTTTTTTTTTGCATTTTTAAATCACGTTTTTTAAATCATATGACGATGATATGACGGTACAAAGAAATGTATTTTATTAATATAAGTACATGCATCGATAGCCCATTGACCTGTATGCGATTACGAGGTTTATGGCTATTAAATGGTCAGAAAAAAATTTAATCACGAGTAAACGACGCGACGTTATTCGCGCTGTCCTGTTTTAGAGTCGGGTTACGACCGAGATAGCGGCTTACGATACTAGAAAACCGGACCGGTGACGATAATGAAATCGTATTTCTGTATTAAATGCAAATAACTCTATAAAATAGCATTAACCAGAAAATGAGCCATGCGGAAGCAGTAATTACCGTTGCACAACATTGTTAATCGATTCACCGATACCACGAAGCATTTCGAAATAGTTGAGCTTTGTCCAACAAATATCCAGCAATAATTAGCACAGGATTTTTATAGTTCTTATGAAATTGCGCAAAAGGTCAGGTACACGCTTAACGTTTGTGACTGAACTTTAAAGTATGGCTGATTAAAAGGCTCGAAATAGTTTGCGAAAAAATGGTTTTACCATTTTTAATCATTTATAATTAAAAGAAAACCTCCGTCGACTTATTTTTTACGAGCTTCATTTCTGAATACTCGATGCTGTAATTTCAAAGTTCTTCAGCACTCTTCAAAAACCGCGGGAGAGAGTCCGGTGATTTTCGAACGTTAAATATTTTCCGACATTTCCCGTTCTCGAGGTCGACAAAAAGTAAACGACCAGGCGACTTTTTGAAGGCGTGCCGAAGTGCCAGAACAGTTTCAACGGTAATCACCTCTCTGCCGGCACTTTTCATTGTACCTACCTACCTACCGCGTCGTCTCTTCGCGCCGCTTTGGGAGTTTAAGTACGCTGATGTGGAAGTATCGAAGCTCGCGCTCTCTCGCTTCTTCTTCTCTCTGCCATCCTGCTCTTCTCGCTCCGAATCGTCGGAAACTTTGTTCGCCTCGTACCCTCGTCACGAAAGTTAACCGTTCAACCCCCGGAGCAACCCCTGCTGCTTTCCCAACTGCCCTCTCCCTCCTTGCTTGTTCCTCACCCCGTATGTATTAGGTTGTTACGGAAGTTCCGGCCGGTTTTTGTGCAGTAACAATCGCATCTGCGGATCCGACGGCTGCAGAACTCGGAAATAGTCTCGAGATAAATCTGACAATGCGACGAACCGTCATTTCGAGATTCAGTGCTCCAGAATGCTACAATTACAAGGCAGTTTTGATAGATTACTTTTCTTTATCAAAAGAATTTGTTGAGTCATGAATTCTCTCTCTTTCTTTCTCTCTCTCCCCCCCTCTCTCTCTCTATTTTTTTGTCATATGAATATGTGGAAAAAATATATGAAGGAAAATTAACAGATAATAAATTACATTTAAATGAAAACTTCTCGATACTCGCCATTAATGCAAAAGGAAAGAAATATTAATAGTTTATTTAAAAATTTATCATCTTAATAATTTTAATTTTTACCTAGCTACTGACGATTACTGAATCTGAGAAAGTTAATGAATAAAGCAAGCATAAGGTATATAAAATTCATATAATTAAAGACAAATATATGAGAAATATAGTATGAAAATTGATCTGTCGTTATAAACCTAATTATTAGTACCTGTTTCATTATGTATACATATCTATATTACTAGTAATTAATAGTAATATTACAACATAGTGTAATATTAGACTCTGTCGTGACCATTAATAATTGAGCTGGATAGTCGATAATTCTTGTGGTATAAATGTGGCGTAGCTTCATCATTCGTTTGCCTCTTCAATTATGCCTTATACTCTTTTTCTCAAGCACCCTGAAATTATTCTCATCGATCGATGTTATATCACAGCGCTGTGTCACTATTAGAATATCTACATCTAGTACGTTAGCGAAGAAGTAGACCGAATAAATAGCCGATCGCGAACGGCTCGGCGCAATCGCGTTACTGAACTTTTACCGATACTTTCGCACGTCGAATCTGCCGCTTTGAAACTTTACGCTCGGGAGATTCGGCGCGATAATAGAATTTTCCGAACCCGAAAGCGGCCGGCGTTTCGGAATTTCCAATTCCGAACGACACAGTTATGCTATCGACCGGCATCGCGGCGTTGTACCACCATTAGAATATCTACATCTAGTTTGTTCGCAAAGTAGTAGAACCCACCGTGATACTATCGCGGCATTATACTACTATTAATTCTAACAGCATATAGAATGTATGGTAATCGGTCGGTATAGACCAAAGAAATATTGATTTCTTGTCACTGTAATAAGAACGTACATACTACCAGTTTTAAACGATAAATAGCTAAAACAGAGCAAAATAGCACTGTGATTAACGGCAGGCTAATGCTTCTATTATTTATCGAGTAATTTATCGTACGTTCGATACATTTTAGAGTAATCATGACGGATCGTTTGCGTGCGCTGGAAATTATTTCAAATATAACATCCCGTAAAATTTCTATATGTGAAAATAATATTGCTTATCGAAAGTCATTGATAAATCGATGAAAATATATTTTTCATTTACAAAATTCAAAATTGTAAATAACTACATATCAGGTAAAAATTTTTAGATTTTTTTTCTTTTACTTTATTTTTTACTTCCCTATTTTTCAGCATGTTTCAATAATTATGGAAATATTCTGTTTTATTTTCTAAATCACAACACATGTTTTATAGAAATAAATTTCTTTTTTATTAACTCATTATTTTGATATATATTATCTGTTGTGATTTTCTATTTTGTAATTAGTAAACTCTCTCTCGATATCCGTATCTGGTTTATTCCCGTAGTAAGTAGAACGCGCATGATCGCCTTGGGTGGTTTCAGTATCATTTCTCCAACGTTCATTCACAGGCAGCGGGTCGTTTATCAGCTGGCTAATTAATCGATACGATAGTCTGAAAAATTTACCCGCGTTATATTCGCTTTATCGTGCGCATAAACCGTATTCGCATTGACAGGGACGGGCGTTGTATCTCGATTCTTTGTTGCTTATTTTACTCTTTCATTCGTTCTATCAGTATTTCATTCGTAATCTATAATCTATAACGTTGTAACACATTATGCGACATACGATATCTGTCCATTTCGTTCATAACAGTAGATGTCATTGCAAATGCTAACTTAATCCATCTAAAAATTTCCCGTTAAAACAATTCGTATGCGTGGCGTACATTAATGTCTCTCAGAAATTTTTATAATAACTACATTTGGGTAAAAAAATTTATGAACCGACATCCTTTTCTCAATAATAGGATTCAAGATAGGGTTCAGTTATTGAAAAACTTAATCGGTCAACGAAAGAACATTCACACATGATTGTATCTGCGAGAGCCATTAAAACGCCACGGTCGACGTTGACATTTTCAGGACATTTATATCGGCGCTTTACGATGCGCGCGCGTACAACTCGCGACGCGGCCCCGACACTCCTTTTATCGCATTATTGTTTAGTTTCATTATCGGTCGATACGCACCCGCTTAATTGCGGAAAAATTGCTGCTGCGTATCGCGCTTTACGAGCTCCGCCACCAACTCCCCGCCGCCTGATCGTTGCTGTAAAGTCGCCCGGGCGTTAACGATCGCGGCAATTTATTGCTTAACGCCGGCGAGATAACGCAAATAGAGACACGCTCGAGCGTGACGAGTGAGCTAACCGGATAATTAGAGTATCGATACTTGGGAATTCAGGCTGCGAGTCGGACGAGTCGTCGGCCGACTTTTACAAGCGTTCGCCTTGGCTTTTCCAGACGAATGGCGATGCTAAACGACGGTTAATGGCACGACTGCTCGAATTTATAGTTGATTATATCGACGCTATAATATTATAATAATTTAATTTATTACTCGCAAAACAGCGCGTAATTTTAACGTAACAGATTAGAATGCTTGAAAACGAGTTAGATACGATTAAGGTTATTTTTTGCCTGTAGTTTCTAGTAATTACGAATAAAATTTATCTTTATTTTCTACATAAAATTGATTGATTCTTTCATTATCGTATGATAACGTTATTAACTTTCTAAGAAAAAAGGCTTTTCTGTTTTTAATAGCGTTTTCATGCAAAATTGTTGCGAATAAGTATTTGAGTTAACACTAAAATAATTTTTCAATTCAAAATTGCGTGCTGCAATGCGGCGAGAATTTTTTATCCCTATCGCACGCATCTGTACGAGACTAATTAGTCAACTTTTTCCGACGGCAAAAGTTACATCGCACACCTGCAGTGATTTAATGAGTTTGGACATTCGGTCGGACCTTCGGCATTCGTTTTACGAACGCTACTGCATGTTGCGGCCGAAACCCGTTACTTTTTATTAATCTTTCACATTTCTTAGTTGTATAGTTTACATTTTTTGCGACTGCGTACTTTATAATTTTATTAGTGCAAGATTCAGTCAGCCTATAATATATCTCTGTTTATGTTGTAAGATTAAATAATTTTTTATAATGAAAAATGAAACATTTTTATATTTCTTTATATATTTAAAAACTTAGAAAAAATTAATGTTTGGATTATATAAGTATTTCACATAACGTGATAAAATGAGAAAAGTTTCAAATTTCGTTAAAATATGCTAAATATCATTCTTTATCACTCAAAACTCTTTTATTATTCTATCTCTCCACGGCGAGAGAATTTCTTTAACATCACATTTTTCTTCCCTACGAAAATTTCTCTTAATTTCTAAGTTTTTCTTCTGAAACATTTTTATAAGGGTACGATGAATATATTCCACATTCTCAGATACTTCAAGGCAAATTATGATGGACGAGAGTAAGAACACAACTGAAAGAGTCACGAGATCCACTAGACTCCGGTATGCACTTAATGATTTTATGAGGGAGAACGTAGGAGTTAGCGTAATTTAAAACAGAAGTTAGATAACTTTCAGAGAAGAGTGTTTAACTAAGATTTGAGTTTCGGGTTACTGATAGTGTTATTGAGAAAAGTTCAATATGATTTTCTTTTCAAACAAAGTCTATCCATTCTGGCAATATTTTAGGCAACTTCTGCGATTCTATCTATTTCTTCATCGTGTAATTTTCGCACGAGTTTTCACTAAATCGCACGTCGATACTACAGACATTATTTATCGCGAAAAATATATCATTTTAAAATTTAAAATTATTACGACTTCTTTTCAGAAATGTGATGATTTTTCTGTAAAATATTCTCGTCGATCCCTGTACAAATTTTGTCTAATGGAAATGTCCGAACCAAGTCAGACTGGGTTAAAATAATTCTCAATTTAATTTGCATTCTTTCTACGTCTCCATTGTCCGTTGCTCTTTGCATCGTTTCTCGTATTTTACATCGGAAGTTAGCAACTCTTCAGACTTCTCAGCATTTTTACGGATTTTACGTCACTTTTTCAAGATTGTTCCTGAAAGTCGTCTTTTAAGTCTGTTGAATATACGACGAAGAAAAGTGAGATATATCTTGTAAAAGCGAATTGCGGTATATAATCTCATCTTTGGACAGAAAATCCCCTCGGGCGGCATGTATAAAGGGCCATAACCACACAACCAGCTTACCGGATCACGAACGAGAGCAACACAACTCGGCTCTGTTTCCAGAATACCTCGTGGATAGACAGGTACGCGTGTAGAATCGTGTGTCAGACGGCGTTGTAATTGGCTTAATATCTTATCGGATAACAAGCGTGCGCGCACGCTCTCGTTCGATAAACCGGACGCGCGGTGTGGGGCGAAACTCGTCGATCGGCGTTTAATCTTCGCCTTCGCGCCGCCAATAGAAAGTGATATTGCGCCGCGATAAAAGCAGACACGACGTGAGAATGTCTCGAGAGTAATTAGGGGTAATCATGACACTTTGAAAAGACCTTTCTCTTGATCTCAGCTGCTAATAACACACTTTACTGATATTTGATTGCAAATTTTTCTTTGTCGTGCCCCTTTTTGCAAATTTTTCAAGTTTAGCCTTAAGAATCTTGGCCACAGCCTGAAGGTTAATTCAAGGCTCAGTTAACAGTTGAAAAATAAGATCCTATTATTTCCTTGCATCTTTGCAATCACCGTTGTTCTTTCTGATTTACGATCAAACTTTATTTTTAAGAAAATATAATTTTTGTCTTGAACGTACACCCCATTATCGATGAAAAGAAATCGATTGCAACATAGCGAGAGGCGAATCTTGCATACAAGCGATGGCTTTTGACGCGATTTCTCGTGAGACCTTGGAACCCGATCAAGTAAAAAGTCGACCATGCATGGCTCCTCTCTCGCTCCGTTTTCCTTGAAGAAGACGCGGATATTCCGAGGAGTCTCTCAATTACCCCCGTACACGCTCGAGTGGAGGCGCGCAGCCTTGAGACGGTAACTTTCCTCATTCGTCGAACCTTTATATCCCGCTAATAATGCACGTCTCTTTATCACCGTCCGAATCTCGGCGTAATTACGATCGTTAATGTTGCATCTCGTTAGAGACGCCGTTCTCGCCGCGGCATCTCTTGTATTTTGATATCACAGCGATTTCTCGCACCCGACTTCGTCTTATGAAAGATAAGAAGGTGCATCTTCCTCTCGTGGTCTTTATTAAGAAAGATAAAAATTATGCAGTGCGAATTATTTTATTTAAAAAAATGTCGCAAGTGATTTAATTTGATTTCAATTTCCTTTTTATGTAGCAGAGATAGATTGGATAATACGATCCAATTATTCGTCGTGAGATAATAACACACTGTCCCTCTGTAATAATACTATCGGTATTTTATCTTCTAAAAAGATGAAAGATTTATAGTGATATAGTGATAGTCTCTCATTTATAATTATTCATTATTCAATTAGTGTAACAAGCTTTTGCAGATCACTCGCGAGATAATCTCGGATCAGAAGGTTTATGCAAACATGACTTTTCTTTGGCTTCGTTATGTATCACTTAAGACAAACAGGTTTCGCGTTTGCGCGACATGAGAGGTCTCCGATACATAATAAGCAAATGGTTGCGGTTGAATTTCCCCGTTGTATCTTAATTCACATCCCGCTACGATTTCCTATCTCGTCGCATCGCCGATCTACAATTTATACGGCCGGACTGCGAGAAACTTCGCGAAGGATGCGCTGGTCGTGAGACGGGATCTCGTGAGACGCGCGTGTCGTAACTGGAGAAAGAAAGAAACGACACATGGGAACGCGCGACCATTCGCGATGTTTAACATGCACGAGACATAATTTCCGAGCTGAAACACGTGAGTATGCACGTCGGGTCGCCGGCAAGGGAGCGAGTCGGTCAGACTCGGAAAACGTGTTATTCAAATGAGGGACTCGCAATAAAAACGGCAGGTCGTAATGAAATGACACATTGAATAAACCGAGTTTAAAGCTTGTCCTTTTCCCCCTTGTGTTACTGCTAATATTTCCCTGCTTTGACATTATGATGAATATTAAGTTTCCCCGCGCTTCTCTTTTCATTTATGGGTTTTTCTGTCAATTCGGAGAGAATAGACTTTTTTCGTTTTTTCGGCTCAAGTCCTTTTCACGCTTGTCCCGTGCCACCGTGCGCCGGATCTGTCCTGAAATATAAATAAAAATATTTTTACCGATAATGAATGAAGATGGAAATATATGAAATATCTGTCGGCGTTGCTCCCGAGCTCCGTGCGATACGAACACGTTCGCGGATGTCTCTTTCGTCGGGATTAAAATGGAACGATAATAAATCCCGTGCGTGGCGAGATGGCTTATCTTGTCAGACGAGTCGGCGATACGCATCTTCCTTCGCGGAGTGTGTGTTCTCGTAGGACAAATGCGATCGTTGTCGCGCCGAGCGGGCCCGCGTGACATCAAATTAGTTTCGCCGCGCGGCGGAGTTAATATCGATCCGTCGCCGGTAAGTCGTTCATATTGTCGGAGCTTTCGCTCCGCTCCGTAGTGCAGGAGTTATCGCGACTTAGCGGAAGCGCAGAGTTATAATCCTCGCCCTTCGCGCCCCAAGAAACCCTGGTAATCCTCCATCCGGGGATTACCGCCTCTGAAGCACTTACGGCGATTAGTTACAGCGGAATGCGACGGTCCCTGCGGAAAGTGGAATCCGCATCCGGTGTGCATAACAAAGTGCGGTAATGGCGCCTAATAGAGTTCTTATCAATGAAACAAAAAAGCTCGCGCCTCTCGCAACTTTTTTTTATTAATTTATTTTTTTTTCCCAAGACACAGAACGTAAGATTGAATCAAGATGTATATTTATGTCGATTATGTAGCTACGTGGAAAGATTGAGTAATTTCCTCAAGTTAGTCTGGGTTGTAATTTCGAGAATTAGACGGGCAAATGAGATCAACGTTTTATTTATCTTTTTTTATTTACTTTCTCTTTTCCTCATTTTCTTGGCATTCTCGTCACTCAATTAGCTATTCACTTGATTTGATTTTTTAAATATTCTTTTAAGTAATTATATTTTCTTGGACATTTTAGTCTTTTACTTTACCTTGGAGATTCTTGGCTCTCCATTCTCGCGATCGCAATATTCGTTGGAAAGGCGGTAACGAGTAAAGTCGAGGAGAACTTAGATTGCGCTTCGAAGCTGTCTCTACCACGCATTTATCATTACAACCATTTGCACAACCCACAGTGAAACTACTGAGATCGTGGGAAGCATTGTTATCGTAAATTAACCCCTGAACTGAAAACGTATTTCTTAGAAAAAGAGCATGGAACTTAATTATCATTCATTACATCTCATTGTGCAAGGAGACCGCATAGAGGCGAGAGAGGACGAGACGTCGCGGATATAGATGACGGAAACTCAATAGGGAAATAGTTATTTTAACACTCGGCACTTGCCACAAGCCGCAGACGCTTACGAGCTACTTATAATTCACGACGTTTCTCGCGGAAATAGCAGTCCATTTTTTACCTCTGTTTGAACAGTATATGCTAATTCGTACAAAGGAGAATCGTCGCCGGAAAATAATGCCGCAGTAAAGGACAAATGCTTATACGAGTGGCATTTTGTCGGGAAATATCACTCGTGTCCGGAAAGCTTGAGCGCGACCTCAAAGAAACTCAGCTCTGCGTGTAGAGTGGACTTAAAGACGAACAAGGTTTGCGCGAGTGTTATGTCCACTCGCGACATAAGATAATGTTTCTACAAACTGACGTATCAAGAATACGCGGCTTAGCTTGATAACACCTAAGAACCGCGTCGCTGATTGTTGAGCTGTCATTTCGCAGATAAAATATTAGCAGCTGAACTGTTGTTAAAGTAAGTCGCATAGGTCTTGTTCGCATTGATCTCTGTAATAATGTCGTAATTACAATCTTTTTGTAGGATAATTGCGCGAAGAAATTAAATCGTAGAAATTAACTTTGGCGTTTATTTAATTAGAGAAAATAATATTCCTAGAGAAAATAATATTCAGTAAAGCGTTATTTCCTTCTTATCGTAGTTCTGTTTTTAGAAAGTGACGAACTTTAATGCACTTTATTTTTACCGTTGTAATAGAATTTTCGTTACAATACTTGTGAATGAAATTCTTTACGGGGTATTAGTTCGAACGGTATAATCATTGGAGTTACTTTCTAGTGATGAGTCTGTAATTTGAATTAATAATTTAGGGCTTGAACGTTTGTCGCGCGCCGACCGATTTACGTCAAGCAAAAATGCCACCGAGACAAGCCTTTATGCCATTCAGCGTTGCAGCGTCAATGATTAAATATTAAGAACCGTCTCTCTCGATCACCTACGCGGAAACGAACGACACTCAAACGCGGGTTCTCGCAGCTGCAACGAACAGCCCACGACGTGTGGGCTTAATCGCGTGTCATTTCGCATCGATCGCCGACGGATGGACTTATTATCGATGTAACCCGCTTTACATCGCGCCGCGCCGGTAGTGCGCCCCTATAATAATCCGCCCATCGCTTAAAATACCCTGTCGAGGAGGCGAACGCACGCTCAACGATCTCGCGTGTCTCCGATGCTTTTCAATCGCATTTTCAGCGATCGCGCAATTACAGGGCTCTTCAACGTCGAAGACTCGATTGTGGCGACGTTGGCGTCAAGATCGATCTCGCGTTCCTCCAAGGCACGCTAAATTTTATCTTGAACGATGAAAATTAGTTTACTCTACCTCCCCCTCCCACCCCTCTCGCGTAATCTCCATGAGAACCGTTGAGGTATATTGAGCTTTACATTCGTTACAAATAGTCGAATGCAAGCCGAGTGTGTGCATCATGATATCGAGGATCATGATCCGCTCTAATCGCACTTAACGTGTTAATTACACGCCACGATTTCGCGCCAATTGCCCGAAGTCATGATCGCTTCGCATCCCCGCGCGTTGACACGTTAGTTAGGTATAGCTGTCTTGAACTCACTACATACTAGATTCAGTTACTGCCGCGATGCCAACTTGGCAATTACAGGCATGTAAGAGATCTCTGCGAGACCGTTGCTCGCGATCGATCTTAAGGCCAATTCATACGATTCGGTTTTAATTGCTTTGATGAGGATACTATTCCTTATGTAGGACAGAATTGTAGAAAACGTAAGATTACTAATGTTAAATTCGATTTCGATGATCCGTATGGAAAGTCTTGCATTTTATATTTAATTGATAAATTATTGATGCGAGTAGTTACAATTTTATATTGATAAAGATTATTAATTTCAGCAATTTAGTTAATTAGAATATAAATTCTTATATACGTAGAATGCTATTACTTCCTATTTTAAATTAAAGGTGATAAATCTTAATATCATTATTTTTATGTAATAGAATTTTTATTATAATATTTGTTTAAGAAATTATTTTAGGGTACATATATTTGTTTGATAATTATGTTAAACTTACATTCTAAAAATGAGTATAATTTTGATAAATAATTTGAGGTAAAAAAACTGACTTTGTGCGACTGATTTATGTCATAAACAGAAATTATATAAATAGTTAAAATTCTATTTGAATCGTATAAGCACGAAATCGGAGTTTTATATATATTCCAATATATCCAGTATTTTAATTTTACTTCGCATATTGTTGCATGCTAGTTAAATGAGATTCAAGTTTTTTTACAGCTTAAGAAACTTTTTTAACTTACGAACTTAGGAGTTCTTAAGTTTTTAAAGAAGCTTCTTAAGCTACAGAAATCCTGCTTTCTATTGACTTTTGCAGCTATTAATAGACCGCACAATTATTGATTTTTGAGAGATACACTTTGCTCCCGTGCTTTTGACAGATTGCTGTAGAATTAAAAGAGATATTTTAACACGTGTAGTATCTCGATGCGAACAAACCACATACCAGCTACGCCAATGGCGAGTTCTCTCGGCTACGGAGAATGCGCGGCACTAGCCACCTGCATTTTATTGCTTCCATTAAAGTCGATCGCTGTAATGCGCTCCCGGGTAACAAAGACGGGTTTTTCTTGTAATTGCCCGGCAGTTAACGAATCCCGCCGCGCGCGTCTTACCGTTTCGATTCCACCGCGCTACAGCCCCTCCTCGCCGAGGGACACCGAGAGAGATCGCGATGTACACGGCGCGGGTACACATGCGCGCACACGCGTATACATATACACGCGCGTACGCACATACACGTACACGTTGGGTATTACGTTCACCGTAATTATCCGGCATTTTATCTATCGACGTGCTGCGGCGTACGTGGAAACAGGTGCCGACTTAATGTAATTAGCGAAGATTTCTGTCTCACCGTCGCTCGCACTTTATTGCTTCCTCCATAGCCGCTCGTTCGTTTCCCTCTCCCCCCCCCCTCGGGCTTAACCCGTCGTGTTCTACACGTTACACTGGATCTCCGCGAATCATCGCACCGGCGCATCCTTCCTTCCCGCCGCGGAAATCAAAGGCGAAAGCAAGAAAAGGTGGCGACGTGCTCACCGACGTCGAGAATCGCGTAGGAATCTTAATAGGTAAAAATTTCATGCAAACGTACTAGGAGAGAATTTGCAAAGTCATTAAAGTGCGAAGCGATGCCGTTGGATATTCTTTTACGTCCCGCGACAATACAGCGTGGTATCTCGATTACACGCCAACGGTCACGCTATACAGCAGCGTGCCGCCGGGAGGATCCGCAAGTTACACGCTTTACAGGGCCGACGGTCGCCGTTACAAGGCGATTAGTCCGGGCAGCTCATTTTTCTCTCTCCACTCTCGCACCGTTCTGCTTTAACATGTCGACGAGTCACGATCGGATCGGCCTTTTCTTCTTTCCATTGGAACGAGCCAGCTGCCATTAGACGGCGGCTCCTTGCAGCTGCCGGCGTCACTTGGTTATAAATTTTACAGTCAACCACTTCGTCGACCACGCGAGAGCGTCCACGGTTATTTCGGCTTTTTCCTTTTTTAATATCTATTTTGCACGACGGAACGGTAACGAAGGGAACGTTTAACGACAAATCCACGGGATCCCAGAGGTGAGGACGATTTTAAATTCCACGGCGAGTCTGACACCCGTCGTCGTTGCGCGAGCGACCGATGACGACTTGAACTCCCCGCTGCATTTCTGGAGGTCAAAATGAGCCCGCATGCTGCATATAAATATCTTATCATATCTGTGTAATTTCGCAGAGATGTTGAGTCGTATATTTTCGTCGTACGTTTCACGGCGAATGCGGTCGTATAACTTCGAGTCTTGTTTGCTTAACGTGAAGAACACACTCGACAATAATGCGGAACGAGCGCGATCTGTGATAATAACGGCGACGTAATTTAACGTGTTTTATTTCAGAGAAAATGGAAATTTCTTCATTTTCTCTGAGAACTCTTTTTTTTTTTTATTATTAGGCTACTCGAGAATTAAGGTTTAGAAGTTTTACTCTCGGTAATTTTAGCAGTCAAGGCATTCTCATTCTTCAAAGCGTGATATTTCATTCTATCTGAATTTACGAGTCGACGTACAACAATTTAGTTGTCATTTCACGTGGTGCAGGATTTTTAGGTTGACGGAAAAGTGGATGATGCGTTAGAGGGTTAAGACCTTCATCACCGGTCTGATAACCGGTTTCCACGGTGAATTGCTTCTGTAACTTTAGTTTCCGACTCAGTCTCGTTGGGATCAAACAGCTCGTGTGCCCTGAGGGTCCTCGCCTTGTTCTGAGATTCCTGCACGCTATATGTGTGATTCAGAAAGAAACTAAAAGACAGATATTACAAAGTAACGCGTACTTTAACTGTATACTATTTCTTATTAAGTGAGCTTTGACGTGCGCTTATATTACATGTGCCTTTCGTTGTGAGAATATTACTCTTAATACTTCATTTCTGTGTGGAACTTTTCTTCTCGGTTTTCTGATGCCAACGTCTTTGTATAGGATTCCTGTGCGTTTTACTTTTTTTTCCCCTCAAATACCGAAGCCATTTGATTTAAGCTCCCTCGGGTGCTGAATACCTGCATTTTTCGACCTCTGTATCCTTAGATCCCAAATTCCTGTAATTTTAAAGTAAATTGAGGGATTAGCATAAAGAATGATGTTTAAATTCCTGGATTCTGTAATTTGAAATCTCTAAATCCTAAAGGATTTTGCTTTTCGTCCTAAGATTTCTGGATTTCTTATTATCTAGGCTCTCGTTATCGAAGAACAATGGACGAGATCAAAGGGCTATCGATCTTCAAAAATACTCTTTTATTCCCGAAATGTTAAATATAATAAAAGCTGACAATGATAAAAGTATATTTTATGATTTGTTATAAACATTATTTTTTGAACTTTAAGACAGAAATGTGAGATAATCACAGCAGTTGTAAGCAATAAAAATAAAAATTCAAATTTTAACAAGTTTATATTCGCCTGCAGTTCATGTTTGTACGCGCAACCCTTTACCAACGAACGCGAGAACGCTGAAATCGAATGGGGGTGTTATGAAAACTCGTATGAAATTCGAGCCACGCGACACATAGAGAGAGCGCGTATACCCGCGTCCACAAAGAGCATCCCCGAAATACAAGAGGCGCGCATTATATCGCCGCTAATCCGTCCCGATGCAATGCCCATTCGTCGTCGTGCATGCGTGTGCATCCGTGCATACACGCGGATTTCTACGTGCGTATGCGTGAATCGCGCGCACGTAGATTAACGCGCGCGCGGCGTGCATCGGCGTTACTTGTTAACTTGTTACGTGTTCGTCCGCCGTGCATCGCCGTGCATCGGCCACGCTACAAGCCGGGCGGAGAGGGGCAAGAGGGAACGAAGCGCCGAGAGGAGAACGAAGCGGCAGCAGGGGGCCCACTCCAGCACTCGTGTTGGTGCACACTCGTGCGACTCGCACCTATGAATATATTCATGAGCGGTGAACATGGCGCCCGGAGCTCCCACCTTCCACCCTGCCTCGCTCTCCCTCGTCCTCGTCCGCAGCCTCCATCTGTTTCTTCCTCCCTTCTCCTCCCGGCGTGTCTTCTCACCCACCCGCTATATACCGTAATCGAATCGACCCATCATTTGATCGGCAATTAAATTAATAACCGCGTGCTCTCGCGACCGACCGGGCACTTTTCATCGCCGCCGATTTTCTCGCCGTTCGTAGATCCGGATCTACTCGCCGGATATCCGAGCGCTTATCGCCCCGGTGCCCGGCACCGCCGTTGTCGTTTAAAGATCATTACTTCGCTCTTGTTGCCATCGCCGGAGGAAGCCTGGGAGCCATATTGCAGTCGGAAACCCTCTTAACTCACTCCCTCTCTTTCTCTCTTTCTCGGCTCTCTTTGTCCGACTCGCTCGCTCTTGCTCTCTCCGCCGTGCTTTTATTCACGTCCGGCTTCTTCCTCGATCTTCCCTTCTTCTTCGTCTTCCTCCTGCCCCCCCTCCCCCTTTGCGGTTTTCTATCTACCGGGTGGCACACAACGTGTCGCGCACGTGCCGAACCGAGTTTTGTGCCAATTCGATGGAAATCGCTTGCGTGTCGGAAATCGCTTCGAGCGGATTTTACGACGCCGAATGTCGCGACAGACACCGACGCGCTCGTCGTTACGTTCAGTATTTCTATTTCTATACATTACGTTGGATACATCTTTTTTCCATTTTTCTCTAGAATGACAAAATTGCTACCACAAATGTTCTCGGTTCTATGAATTGTGTTCCGTTATTGAAAAGTTCGCATTAGATTATATTTCGTTAATAAAGTCTGAAAATCAAACTTGGAAATGAAAGATTAAAGTAAATGGCACAAAATATTTTGAATTAATTAATTTTACCGTTGAAAATCTCGCATTGGATTAGATTTCGTTAATAAAATCTCAAAACTAAGTTTTATAAACGAATAACGTTCTATGAAAAAATTCACAAAATGCGAAATTTATTTTTTTTTGTAACACATTCTGAAGAAAGTAAAGTATGACAAAACGTGCATTTCTGAAATGTATGTACGTGATCGCGGATGATTAAACGATCTAATTCTAAAACATACAAAGTCATGGATATAAGGCACGATATGTGACTATGTGTAAAAGTGTAGATATATATAGAATATTATATAGCGCCAATGTGAAAAGTTTGAAAGAAAATGTCGACTGGCTGTCGACTAGTCCTCAACTGAACGATCCGGGAATTTCTTTACACCCCGTATTTCCGTTCGCCGTTTGTCCCACGTGTCCGCAGCGACACTTCCCTCTCTGTGTAAGTAAATTTACGCGCTTCTTTCTTTACCTCCCTTCTATTTCGTGGCGTGTCTGCCCTCTTTCCTGGCTTCTTCTAACCTACGCCCTTTCTTTCTGTCTCTATGTGCTCCATTACGGTCCCTCTCGCCCTCTTTTGTCCTCTTTACACCCGGCTCTCTCTCTCTCTCTTTCCCGTTTGTCTCTCAGAAAACACATGATACAGCGCCTTCCTTCATGGTTTTCCCCGCTCACTTTTTCTCTCTCCCTTGTTACGTACTCAAATTTGTAAGACTGATTCCCGAGTGTGTTCTTATAAATGACACTCATCTCTTCAACGTGACAAAACGCACCTACATCATCTCGTTATCTTAATTTTGGCGATTTTCCTTATTTCTGCGACATTCTTGAATTCTATTTCTTCTGAGTGTCTCTTTAACCAACTATACTTCGTTTCTTTTTGTTATACATTTCTATGCTCGCATTACATTTTTTTTAATGTAAAGATTATTTTATATATTTCTTTTATTTTTCTTTTCCTTTCACAAATACTATCGTGTTTTCAACTGTACATGATTTATATCCAAGTGTGCACTACTTATTGCGTTTTGTTATCACGCTACACGTTCGCGTTTTATTTCTTCATGTAACATAGTCATTTCACCGTATGCCTGAAGAGAAGCTTGGTCCCAAGGCGAGATAAAATTTCCTCCCTTTTTCCCACCTCCTCATCGTAAGGGACAGAAGGTCTGGATTGACTCGTGCTTCCCCTTCACGTTCATCTTGGGACCCTCGTAAAGCTGTCTCCCTCGGGCTTAGGGGACAGACAGGCCTAGCAACGGCGAGATTTCTCTCCGAAAGCCCCTCTCTCCAAACTATCTATTGGAATGCTGCTGGCTGTTCCCGTGACACCATACTCGACGAGCAGGCGACGCGTCTTCTACGCGGCTTGTTTTCGCCGACGATCTCGGGGATGAACGGACCGATAACTCTATTATATTTCTCCGATGAAGGAATATCTTGTGAGATAGAAGGCAACAGAACGATGCCAAATAGCGTGCGCTAAATCAAGAAACGCCGCGCGGTATAGCCAAGCTCAATATAGAACAATCCATTGGGGATTTGTTCGGTTCTCTCTCAAACAGTGTTGGGCATCTATACCGTGGAGGCTAATACGATAAAAACCAACGAGTCGCATAAGGGAAGTAAAGTTTGCGAGATAAGAATCTATACATATATATACAAGATGTTTCTTATTCTTCAATATCTTAGGAATTGATTTTTAATATTATTTTATAAGAAAAAGTTTATATGGTCTTTTAAGATCTCGTTTTAGAGGTACAAAATATTAAAAATTTTATAAAATTGTTTTTTTTTAAATAGTTTTTTAATCTCAATGAAAAGAAATTTCTTTTTCAAATTTGCGCCTGTAAATAAGCAAAGTGTATATCTTTATTTTTAAAATAATAAAATACATTTTATTATTTTAAATAAAATATATCTGAATTTTGCTTTTGAAAGAATTGAGATACAACTAATACAGAGTTTAATTGTACTTAAAGATACTTGTATCAAACTTAATGCAATACTTTGAAAAAAGCTGAATATAAAAAGTTAATTTTTTAAAAATCCTTTAGCGATTATAAGAGCTATTAAGAAAATTAGAATTTTTAATATTTTGTATTTCTGAAATGAGGTCTTTTAGAGATATGAATTTTTTTTAGAAAATAATCTTACAAAAAGAAATACTTGAAATATTGTATATAATCTTACAAAAAGAAATACTTGAAATATTGTATAGTACTAGAAAAACCTAGTATAAGGCTAATACTCATTATATTTATATTTTACTAATATTTTTTCTCTTATTTAAAGTAGAATATACTCCTTTGTAAAAGGTACATATTTTATAGGCGTATGTAGTGCATATTTTATAAGTCTGTAAGCGGATGAAAATGTGTCGCGTTATATCACCAAAGCTGCAAAGATTAAAGGATTAAATAACGATATCGTTGATTGTCAGTGTCATTTAGTGCCGAATCCCCATGTTTGTAACGGTCGTAAAAACATCAGAGACAGCAAGTTCGTTACGACGCGTGTAGTACTCGCTAAATGACCCGTCCGCTTCGTCGATATACGCACCGATTGATAGGCTATTTTTAAGGGACGTAAAGTCGCTTTTAGATGGATATCGTATTTATACACACCGGACAGAGACGTCGCCGTACAGCCATCGCCATCGTCATCGCCATCGTCGTCACCGTCGCCGTCGTCGTCGGCGTCGATCGATAACGGCGACGATCATGCGTCGCTCATAAATAAAATGTAAGGAGAATGTAAAATGCGGGGCCGATATTACACGCCGTGTGTGTCGCGCTTATACGAACTCGTGTATTCCCCGGGTATAATACACCGGCTATACTCTCACCATCTCTCGCGAAGC
>VBVQ01001911.1:0-29345 GCA_011636635.1 Tetramorium simillimum | reverse complement strand
ACTGTAAATATCGATCCTCTTTCAAAATGATTTTAAAAATGCACTATTTAACAATTATTTTAAAAAATTACAGCGTATGGCCATCTTTTCTGGTATGGCCATCGTACCCCGGTTTACCCTACAGTCAGTTTCCTGACAGTTCGTAACGAACGCTCAGCGCTAAGTGTTTTTCGATAAACAGTAAATAACAAAGGATAAATATTTATCGTACGTCATAGTCAACCACGAGTCCACTACCGCGGACGGGGGCAGTGCATCTCTAAGACGACTCAGGTAGTAGGCAGGGAGGCAATTTACAGGTGCGGCATCACAGGTGCAGGCGAGCGAGAAACGTTTCGTTTCTCTCTCCGCGGAAGATATTAATACGGTAGGCTGACAAAAGCGCGTGGGGTGCGCTACCGGCCGTCGTAAAGTCGTTTCCGCCTCCTCGCGCACCACTCTGGTGGGCTCGGAAGACAACGCGGGAAAAAGGGACTCTTTTTATGGCGGTGTGTTGCGCCGAGCACAAATTTGCAGAGGACTATGGGCAGCGGCCGCTTTTGAAAAGCCATTCGGAAGAATGAAGCGTCTAATAGCGGCGATGTACGTGATTTTATGACCATTGTCGGCCGACACAGTGATTCGTGTGCTGCCGAAGAGCGTATTCCACCGTGATTCACCGCGCGCGATCAATGAAGCTTGATTCTGTGGACACACGAATGAACGGCCAGGCCTGAAGATAAACGAAGGCAAAACGTAATTTGTTACGGCACTTGTGCTTTTTATTCTTGAGGACGAGTGCAGAGATCATCGGGCGTGTGTCTCGCTGAAATTCGAGCTTTTGCACGCCGATTTTTTATTTCGGGTAAAGTAAAGCGGTAGCGCGAGTTGAAAATCGGGCGTTTCGAAACGCGATAATTTACGCATTACGCAGGCTTGTTTGCGCCAGTCTGGAGTGGTCGCAGTGTGAGAGAGAGAGAGAGGGACGGCAAATGGAACTTCCCCGATGGACTAGGAACCGCGCCACGTCGTTGGGTTACATTGTGGTGCTAATCATCATTGGTAACCGAAAAATAACGCTCTAGTCTAAAAGCTATTTGCTCTAAGTATTAACCGCGGATAAAAGCACATAGCCGGCTATGAGTCGAGGCTCGACGGGTTCAGCTTAAGGCCGCGTTCGCACGCACACCGGCGCGCTCGTGGAACGCCGATTTTTTCTCCTCTCCAAGTGACGCTACCGGGCGATAACGCTCGGTAATTGGCACTGTATAAGCGTTACGCGCACGTGCATACGCACATACAAATGTACGACTGCACAGTCAGCTTGCGAAATCGTGCTGCGCCGGATTTTTACCGTAAGCTTCGGGAAAGTCCGATATGGATATTTTGCGATCCTTGTATTAAATTTATTAACCAGTAATAATTACATCCAATACGATTTTAAGAGAGAAATTTGAGTTTACATGATTATTGCTAATAAATTTTAATATTTTATCAATTTCACATTTCGTCTTTTCCCTCGCATACGAATGATTTCGTTTTTGTCGAAATATTTCGATAAGCTCACAAATAAAATTCGTAATCGCGTCGAGATCTGTTTTCAGGGTTGGTGACCTGTATCAGTATCGTAACAACAAATATTAACAAAAATAAGTCTATTTAAGCAAATTGCCAATATCCATTTTGTATAAAAAATTGCACTTTACTTAACACGTCTTTTTATAAATACGATTTACTGTTGAAAAGTAAAAAAGTAGAGATAAAAAATATTTTATGGTGTAAAAGGATGAGACTTCTTTATCTCGTATCAGTTTTCTTATTACTCGTATTTCTTGCAAATCTATTTCTTACAGTTGAGCGCTAAAATTCAATTTATTTAAGAAAGATTAACAGACTATCATTGAAAGATCTTTTTCAGATGATTTCCGCTTTAATCCTACGTAGACATTCCAAATTTAAATGTACATAAATAAACTTTACATCAATAAACACAGATCTCGTCCTGCATTTAATGACATTACGTCGCAAACTTATAACGGCAATAGCTACGATCTTGGAATTTTCGCGGGTGCCTATTTAAAATTCGTTTTAAATTATTGAAGCATTCTAGATGTTATAGAGCGCATAGATTATGTAAGTATCACGGTATTTCACAAAGAACATTTTGAGTGAAATTCTTATTTTCACAGTATAGACACGTGAAATCTCGGTATGGAAGTTACAGTACGCTGGATAGCAATCTCCGTGAAAGAAGAAATTTCACACGCAATTTATCCCCTTGAGTATAATATCTTTGAGGATACAAGGTCCCCGGGTGAAGTAAAGCGTAACTCAACCAAGACAGGTTGCATCGAGATGTTATGGTAAACATACAGCGAAAGATCTCGCACCTAGGTGCGAGATCGGGCTTGGAGTTTGCCTGCGTAAACAGACGGGAGGACGGGGTTTATGTTTCTGTCTCAAATTCCTTACGTGCAGGCGCATAACCCCTTCGGACCTTAATGCACCGTAACGTTTAACGACTTCGTCAAAGAGACTTCCACGGCGCTGTTTGCACGTCGTCTTTTAGAGGACCACGGTTCCAAAAGTTTGGCAAGACGATTATCGGCACACGTATAAGCGGCCGGGTTGACGCGAACGTTAAGACTCCTCATGGGTGTGTCTATTCGCGTTCGCACATGTCGCCAGCTCAGCAACGATTCACGCTACTTGAATAAGCAACGATGAAAAACGCTACGTTCGCTTAAGTCGTCTGGAGTAGCGAAGTATTATCGTAAAACGTTTTTTACGTCTAGACACGCTCTCCACTTGAAAGTTATTTTCGTGAGGAGCGTAAACGGCACGTAATACAATAGAGAAATAAAATTAGAGAGCAAAATTAATACTAACAATAAGTCTGATGCTCTCAATTCTAAACTGAATTCTAAAGAAGCAGCTCCTTTTTACTTACAATTAATTATAATAAAATAGGTGACATTTTGTCAAATTATATTTTGTTTTGTCTGTCGAGTATCTGTTACGGCAATAAACTCCGACTTGCACTCTCTCGTTAATGCTCACGGCAACTTACTGATAGAATTGAGTCCGTAGTTGGTATGGTAGACAGACTGCGACGGGTTGTTGATCGGGAGTCCGGAGTTGCCGAGACTAAGGCTGGAACCTAAACTTCCCGTGCTTTGTTGACCGAGCTGCCCGAAACCGCTCATTGTCATGCCGCTTTGCAGTTGTCCAAGACCTACGGAGCAGATGAGCACAGTCAAATACGCGAGGGGCACGTAATGCAAGGTTACGCGTTACGGTGTGACGTGCGGGGAGGGGACTTGCAAAGAAACGGGAAAGATTGGTTGGTTATCGGTGTCATTGTCGGTACAACCGTCGGTGAACAACCGTGAGACCGATAATACGCAGTAAGTAATTTCAGCTGTCTCACAGCCAGTGGACGGGCGAAATTAAATTAGGAGGCGAGCATCGTCGCGACTTCGTCTATGAGAATTGCTGGTTTCCTTCTCATGTTGCTTCTTCTCTCGTTAACGCGTGAACGAGATGCTAATCATATCGCGCATTAAATGACATGACGAACTGTGTGCAATTTGCATAGACGCGGATAATATGCTTCAATTAAAACGCGAGCGAAAGCCTATGTCTTTGAGAATTTCTTTGTTCTCGTTATAGTTGCGTTCCAATCCCGGCGTTACTTCGGCTTTTGAAATAAAATTAATTTTGTAAGACGCGTGCATACATATATGGAATAAAAATATATTTGTAAATCAAGTAGATTAAAAATCTACAAATTCAGATTAAGTGTTAAAATATGCAAGCTAAATTATATAAAATAACCATGAATTTCAAATACATATTTAATAAATTTAAAATTTAAAAAAATGTTAAAAATCAGTGGTTCCATTGATCACTGGCATAAAAAAAAGAAAGATTTCTTGACGCTTGAACATAATTACTTATTTATATAACATTTAAATATTCATACTCTCCCGGAACTATTTGATTTATAAAAATGAAAGAGATTATTGTAAAAGTGTAAGTATCTACGTTACCAGAGATCTTTTTCTCTCTATATTATCAAAATAGAATTATGTAAGTATTTTATAAGACAGCGGATCAATTTAAGATGTCTAATTGGAAAATTTATAAAGAAATGAAAAGAAAGATGCTCTATATTGCAGAGTAAAATATTATACTTTTTTTCTGCATTAGAGAAATCTGATCTTATGTAATGCATTATTTATAATTTTCAATTTATAAGTTAAAGCAAAAATAATAGAAAAAGAACGATACTATGAAAGATAAGCGATTGTAAATACATAAAATATCTAACCAACTTGATTAAAGAGTTTATATATTTACACAAGTTGCAATATATATTGACATAACAGTACTGTATGCATTATGGAATACCATCCAATACTTTAGCACAATAATCTGATGTGACATATGAAATTGATAGCCGTTACGGAAATAACTGTCGAAGAAGACAGTTTTTTAAAGAATTTCAGGAAATTCTGGTATAAATTTCATTTTTAAACATGTACAGTGACAAATATTGAGTCCTTGTGAGTAATAATACAGGCGATCGAAAGAGCGTTTCCTGTCTTGGCCAACGTAAGCAAATGGATAATTTCTTTCTTTTTTTTTTATCTTGCGTTCCTTGGTTACGGTTAGTGATAAAAGCTATTGATATCTGACCTGTCCCCATTCCCCATCTGTCCGCAGGAGTATGAAACATTCCGGTGCACAAGTCGGAGGTCATCGGTCCGAAGGGAGGTAAACCGTGCGACGGTAGCAGCGATCCCGAGGACCGAAACACGTTGGTTGTCTTCTTGCGCTTCTTCCACTTTGCTCGTCGATTTTGAAACCATACCTACAGGCAGGTAAATAGGGAATCGTTATTCGTTCAAACATTTTTATAAAATCCTAAAATATATATATATATAATCTTAAATAATATATCTTATATTTTATGTTACATTTACTTATAAATAACGTGATTTTTCTTACATTTCTGTTCACGGTACTTTTTATCTTTTACTCTTTTAATAAATTAATTATAAATATATATTTATAATTAATTATAATTATAAATTACGTAGTTTATCAATGACCAGTGAGAAAGCAATTTTGAGTCAACTATTATCCTTTCCACCAAACATTTTTGTTTCGGAATCGAAAATCGCATGTCCGACAATTTCTTTCCCTGCCCTCTCCCCCGCGATAACATTTTTTTCCTCAATAGGACGCAACCAAATCCAACCATTGCGACGGTAAGATGTCCCTCGGTGTTACGACAATATCTTCGACCCCACCGCGGGTAGCTATTAGCCGACGTTATGAGCTGTTGATTCTGGCCACGTAGTGGCCCCCTAAGCTGCCGGGGTCCCGGGGACTTGATTTATTGATATCGCATGCAAAGCCCGCCTCTGTGTTCTCCGATATACCTACCCTCGCCCTATCTCGCTACCACCACCACCACCATCACCACCACCACCACCACCAGCACCAATGCACTACCACTGCTCTACCAGTCCCTCTCTCGCGCGCTCTCTCTCTCTCTCTCTCTCTCTCCTATCCTTCGCCGCAGACTATAGTCCCTTTTCTGGCGCGGTAGCTCGCGCTGTAGCCATCTCATATGTGCCCATAAATTAGTACTTTAGCATTAGAGCGCAGGATGCGCGCTTGCGCCACCGTACGCACCATACATACGACTATACACGCACGGCGGCACGGGACACACACGGAGAAGCGCAGCACGGCGAAGACCGGGGGGAGGTGGCGGTTCGAGGGGTAGGAACACCCTACGCTAACATACGAGGATTATACGAATCTAATTGGATATATGGGATTTACACGCTCCAGTATACACCTCAGGTATTGCAACAAAGCAATCGTTGCATTCTTACGCGCTGGTTAATATTTGGCGCAAAAGATTTTGGAATCGGATGATACAAGACGGTTGTCGATAGTTTGTCGTCTGCTGTCGCTTGAAAACTCAACGGCTTCCACAAGACTCATTAATTTTACATATATTATGCAGCTTCATAGCTGTGATGCCATCATCAGTAAAGCGATTATTTTTAAATTTTTATCGGATTGCGATTATGCACGCATGTAACATAACTTAATTCTATGGCATCATATATAATGAGCAACTACATGGAATTTAGTGATTACGGGGATTTTAAGTAACTCAAATATGTGTATGTATGTGTGTGTGTGTGTCTAAAATAGATGTATATCTGTTCATTTTCAAGTCTTTCTTATATATACTGACTCATCTTTCTTAAGATAATCTTCTTTAATTTTTGATTGAACATGAACAATGATGTCATTTTTGGCTAAATTAACGTTTATCGTCCCGTGATATTTGTCGGAGACTCGTAACAGCTGGCGGGTCTCTTGACTCTCAAGGATGGACGCTCGTGACGAGAGAATGGCATTAGAGCTGGGTGGTGTTAAGTGCATTGGGACCGAATCAGCGTCTATATATCAGTCAGTGGCGTAGAATCAAATACTACTCTCCTCCATCTCCATAAAATTCACTACATCCTTATAAAGCCAGATATACCTATGATTTCGTATATGTGAATGCGCATTTCTCTTCGTCGATATCACACGTAACTTCAAACGCGAATACGATGATTCAATAGAAGATTCGCGAAATTCTTAAATAAGTTTAAGTATTAATTTATAATACTTTAATAAATTACTGTAATAAATTAATTTAAATTTTTGTTTGCAAAAATTGTTCAATATAATTTAACGCATTTGACTAACATATGTTAATAGATCACTTGATAGTGTACTCAAATTGTTGTTTTATTAAATTTTATTGCCATTAATATTTAAGCGTTCAATATTGTCACTTAGGTTAGTTAAGATTCACAGTTTACGTTTGCTAATTATTACTGTATATTAGCAGTACAATTTTTCATTTTTACACATGTGAATAGGTTTTTTCTTTGAAAAAATATTTCAATTTGTCTAGTATGAAAGTCTTTCAATCCATATAAGTTGCACATAAAATGTCTATCTATCTAAAATGTTATTAAATAAATAGATTAAATATGTGAATAAAAATACATGTACAATTTGTTTCGAATATCTGTATTTATAATTTATTTTAAAAATATCTTAATTAAAATAATTATTATAAGTCTTATTATATCAAATTGCATCAAGCAAAGCATCTTCTCAGATGAAGAATACAAATATATAATATACCGACAACATTATATAAATATTAAAGAAATATTTCCAGCTTTTAGATAGGTTTTCGATATATGTTTTTTTTTAGATGTCCTGAAAATTTTCTAAATGAATTTTTCTGTCGATGTCTTTTTTTTATTTTTGTTTTAAGACAACCGTGATGTGCGATGAAGGTAAGCTTTTAGTCGTCCTTTTCCGGGACTATATGTCGTCTTTGCACCGCCGACGATTCGTCTCTTGACACGTCAATTTCACGGTAGAATTCCGATGAAACCGCGACTAAATGCCCGTGGATAATCCGCCGTTACACGCCGATACAATTCAGAAGAGGGAAAAGGCAGAGAAGCTGCCTACGCGCAAATCGCGCATTATCACGTACACCCTCTCTCCCGCGCGCAGGTGCATCTAGTCTATACACGTATGGCAGAACTTCCGTTAATTAACGCAGGCGGATGCTAATGACTTCTGTTACGAAATAACAACGCGTGAACGAGTGCTTTCGACGCGCGTGTCCGATACCGAAAAGCCGAACAATCGATGACTTCTTTATTCGTATCTATATTATATCCGAGATTCATGTCGCGGAACGATCGAGAGTATCATAGGGTGCTTAAAAGTACGTAGTTACAAGTATACAGAAGTTCAGACTTGAATCTGTAACAAACTGTACATCTCTAATTAATACCATAGCAGTCTAGTAAATAGATTAAAATTAAATTAAATTTTGATACTCTAAATAAAAAAAAAAACATATAATTTTGTTCGATATAATTTCAATAATAGAACCAGTAAAAATGATACTTAATGACAAAGAGTCACGACAGCCAAAAATGGAATCTTCATAATTGCAATCAATTTAACGTACATGTACCGAAATACATGACAGTTTCCTTTTGAAAACGATCGATCGGAATCGACAGGTCTCTGCCCGAGAGCTTTATACACTAAAACTCTTAATCAATGTGATTGAAACAGTATAAAGATATGTTGAATTCACTTCATGATGTCATTAATCAAACTTCAAATTTAGTGCTAATAGAAATGTGCTCTATCTCTAGTTTCTCTAATATTAATTCTATAACAATGTTCATTTTTGTAACACTGGAATGCATACTTAGAATTTTACAAAGGAATTTATCAAAGTTTCAATTATTATAGCCTTTTACAAGCGTATTAATATCAAAACATTTTATACATTTTCTACAAAAAATATAATTATATTCAGAATATGTATTTAAACGTGTGTTTCTTGTTAATGTACTAATGAATGATATTCTCCGTCGATGAATGCTAATCGATATCGGTACTTGATTGTTAGCGAGCTAACCCGAGAGGGATATTCAAAGAGAAACAACTGGCATGAATCGTAGTTGAACACACCTTTCGATGACTAAGATGCCCTGACTGACGCCTTTTCGTAAGATATAAGCGCTCTGGCGAAGAGCGAACCGGCGCGGCGGGTCAATTAGGAACATTGCTTTTTAAAAATTGATCAATCACTGCTTCCTCGGGGCGCGTGCGCCGTGGCAGCTGTTCCCAGGAAACACCTGGGATCAGGATGAGGGTGGATACGGACGTTGCTGGTTTCATAAAATCGACATCGACTCTCCTAGTAATCCGGCTGCTCGAGATCGTCGACGCCGTTCGAATTGTACGAGGTGTAGTGCGAAATACAGTTTTGATCAAATTCCAGACGATACATTCCAGTGTTACCACAGAAACATACGACAGCTAAACTCTATTTTTCATTTTTTTTTTCATAAAATTTGCATCTCTTTATAAATTTTTAATATTGAAGCGAATAATCGCAAAAGAGTAATTGAAAATAAATTAAAAATAAATCGATTAAAAGTAACAAAAGTAAATTATTTATACTTTTCTCTTATGAAAAAGATTATTCTCTTATATAAATGCCAACATTTATTTAATAATTACTCATATTAATTTATTAGACCAATAAAAATTTCAAATAAATACCTTCTTTATATTCTTATTGTTTTAAAAAATTTAATATGATAATAGCTTAATATCTTAATGTAGAATAAATGTATATCTAGAGAAAATGTGCGGTGTGCACTTTTTATATTTATATAGTGCACATTTGACATTCTTCCTACATGACAAAAAATTGCCATAAATTTATCCGCCGACATTTTTACACAAGAGGCTTACGCAAAATTTACATGACAGACTATTTACATTTATAATTCGCTGTTCATTAATTTCAGAATCAAGTAATTCCGTTCGTTAAATGAATTATTTTCCATCGTTGAACGTATTTGTAATGTAATGATAGTATACATGATCGATATTTCAATAACAATAATGCATTATCAAATCGTATTTCCAATAGAGATGCAAAATGTAAAAAAAAGATTACGAATTTTTATTAGTAGCTTACGAACGATTCGTTATCTCTTTCAGCAAATAATCCTTTCAATTTCATTTATAAAAGATTGCGATTTTATATTCTGATTTATAGGTATTTTAAATTAATAATTAAACATATTTACATTTAATATTTAATTTATCTTTAAAATAATAATTAATTTTCACACGATTGCACACATGTATAATCAATTTTATTAGACAACAGGAATGTTCCATATATTTCGACTTAGGACTAGTTTTATCAAATCAAACTATAATAAATACTTCCGAAAAGTATTTCCGCAACGATAAAGGTTCATAGAAGACAGTAAGGATCGCGATTTTCAAGAAGCGACTTTTTCTATTTCTTTTCGTCGATCGCGAATGGCTTAGTTTAACTCCGGAGGAGCCCTCGAGCCTTGAAGGGAAGGCAAGAAAGGTGGCAAGAAGCGAGCATTGGCCAGGCAGGGATGGTTTGAGGTTAGGGTGAGGTTTAGGGGGTGAGGAAGGGGTGGCGAGACCTCGTAAAGGGGGTTTCAGCAGGCGCTGATATAAATTGAGCTTGCCATCAAGGCAAGCGGCGGGATCTGCCCGAGGCCACAAGATATATAGGAGTAGCTTTCAGCACGCCATTGAAGAATAGTCCGACTCACTTCGCGGAAAAACGCCTCGAATCGCCACGAAACGAGATAACGTTTCTCTTTCGTGATTCCGCTCGGGATGGGAGAAGCTTTCCGCGATGAAATCTTGATTCACTGTCTCAAATAGCGAGATTTGCGGGATTAATAATTTGCAATGATGGAAGAAGCTAATAGTTCTTAATTCAATAAATCTTTATAATTGCACATATTAAATGTTCAATTAATTAAGTATTAAATTATAATTTATAATTTTTTCAAAAAGCACGGTCAATCGCAGTTATTACTTTTATATATAGTATAAATAAAAAAATACAAAGAAAAGTTTGAAATAGAAAACTGTTTTAATCCAAAGATTGTGACAAGAGAAATTAACATATGTTAAAATTCAACCCTTTTAAATCAAAATGAATAAAAATGAGCAATTTCCGATATTGCTAATAATAAATATATATTCTATTATATTATATTTTCTATCGGTTTAAATATTTAATCTATATGAAATTATTGATAAAAGCGTCAATACATTTCAATTAAAGCTACTCTATTTTATATTCCTTCGTATTATTTATAGTTGCAAGAAATTTTTTTATAACTTACGATGCACTCGTAAGTTAACAAAAGAATGCACGCCGGACCACCAGGTGGTGATAAATTTAATGAAAATAAATACTACATAAGTTGTGTTTGCAGGATGTGACCCTGATTGATGACGGTAGTCGGGAGACAGTCTGAGGGTGGCAAGACGCATTATCCAGACCGCCCACTGTTTCATGTTGCGTTGCGCCATCAAGAGAGAGATTTTCGCTATACCATTAGTGAATCGCCTGACTTATAATGTAGAATTAAAAATCGGTCACTTTGATATATACATCATTATGATATGTTATATATTTATCATGTAATATAACTATTGGACGGCAGAAGGTTGTAAAAATGGTTGTAAAGATGTTTTGATTTCAAATGAATACGTATGGTATTTTTACTGTTAATTAAATAAATATATTTAAAAATTCGACAAATTTTTGCAAGCATCTAACATGACGTAATATAACATACATATTGTTATTTGCGTCCAACAGATTAATTTATTTTTAAATAAAGCGTTATCTTTATATTCTAGAAGTGCGCTAGAATTTGTAAAAGCAACAATATGTTTTAAATTTTGAGTATTATAGCACTGAGAGAATATTAACTATCTCGTTAGCATAAATATAAATAGAAGTAAGTGACACACACACACACAATTTTAATAGAAGACTCGGAAAATTTATCCTAGCAAGAAGAGAAACGCAGGCAGTTTCCTCTAGAGCACATAATCTCATAAAGGGTTTGACGCGAAACACGACGATAAAATGCATACTCGGTACTCTCACATGCACCTCGCCCATAAACTTGATCCATTTATACTTTATTATTATTTCACGGCCGCAATATCGCTGGCTTACGATACCTGTCGTCAAATTAGCTCGAATTGCTCGTGGAACTGGATTTACTTGTTGGGATAAACTCGCTCGCAAAAGTCTATATGGCACCATACGTTTACAGAAATCAACATATCAATCGTTTTTCGGGATCGTATCTTTCGCCATTCGTAATCCTTCTTAAAGAATATATTAAATTGTGTTACAAATTGCACATCTTCTCATACTGTTCTTACTTCTGAGAATAAGAAGCGATTATAACACGTTCTACAAATACGTCCTTAATATTAACTTTATCTAAACAATCTTGTATGCCTGCAATTTAATTTTCATTCTATATTGAATATTGAAAGTTCGTTATATAATTTTTCTAATAATAATAATAATATTATTATTATATATAATTTATTTAAAATACCTATTATTATTATTATATATTATTATTACTATACATATTATTATAGTTGTATATCAGTCTCGATAAATTCTGCTAGATCAGAAATTATCCATATAATTGTTCAATATCTTTAAATTTCATAGATTTCTCTTTTGCAACTTAAATATGCGTATCTAATTCTCGGCCCTTTAATTAATCGAACGGACTTATGGATTTTCACTGCTCCGAAATTATTCAGTACTGCAGACGTCATAACAAAATGGGCGTTAGATGATGCTCCCTCGGGTCATCGCAGCGACACAATTTATCCATCGAGAACCCTAATGCCCTTCCGCGGCCCTGTTACCTCGCACGTCTACACGGGGATGCTTTTCTCCCCGGTCTTGTTACACACGCGCGCGCGCGCGCGCGCGCATCCGTATGCGTGTAACGCGGTTCGTGCCGTACCCTACACACGATATTTTTCGGGCGGCGACACGTAAGAGCTAATATCGCGGCCTATGCATATTTATACGGCATTAAAAATCACCCCTCCCTTAAAATGCATAGACCGCTGCATAGCAGAGGCGCTGGATCTTCGCAGCGCGACGCAGAAGCGGCGATGGCGAAGCGAGATTCGCGCACGCGTTTTACGCTTTTTCACAGCTTGCCAAAGTTCCATTTTACACAAGGAAGACCGAATCGGTTTATCAATGCGAATTTTACGAACGTCATCGCGGCTCATAAATTGTTTTAAAATTTGACAAACGCTGACAAAGAGCGAATCTAAAATCAAATTTTTACATTTCATACAACTTTTGCTTGAGATACTTTGGAAAAGCACAAGCTATAAATTTCGTAATAAAAATAGATCATGTAATACGAGCACGTTCTTCGTGACACTGTCCTTCTAACGATGCTAATAATTACTTAGTCATTCGTTTTACTTATACAAGAGCAAAAAGCCGGGCTGTTGTAATAATTTAATAATTTACATATTAATCTTTACTTTATACATACATAAACGTTCTTTAATCCGTTGCGAGGATTTTTAGCGCGCGCAGTGCTTGATCTCCTACAATCCCTACGGAAGGAACAGATTGAAGACGCTAAGATAAAGATGTACAACCGTGCGACAACGTGACAATGATTTAACGCGACGCTCGTTCGTGATCGAGAGTGATTCGCGGCATAGTAACTTGACGCACGAATGTTTGATGCATCGTCGTAAAACACTCGATTGCCATGTACACATGTCCGGCCAACGTCGAATATATACCCCCGCCGCAAATGTGACCGGTGATAGTTTATCGCGCGGAAATTTTACAACTCAATATCGTATCTCGATCATATTCGACTTTTGATACCGCACGCGCGATACCGTAACTCCGCGTTAAAGGTATTGATTTTGCAATAAACGTCCTCGGACTCGCGCTTCCTTTGCGCACAGTCGACCAGCGGAATTATCGACTCTTCGCGGGACGATATTACTCGAATCGGATATTTTCCGGCGCGCGTAATTTCTCGTTCATAAAAGCTTATCGCGAATGACGCGCGCGATGACAAGGACGGCTCCATTCTGATAAATAATTAACATTTTCAAAGGAACAGTTTTCCAATCGAGAACTGTCAACTTCGGAGATATTCGGCTCATTGAAGCTTCTGCTTTTGAATCATCACGTTTAAATGCGATAAATAGATCGGCGAAGCAGGGGGTCGCGTTATAAATTGTATATCGTTATAAATTAATCGCGATTCATCGCGATTGTATAATAAGAATAATAATTGGAAAATGAATATTTATTGTAATTATGAAGCTCACGCGACGACGGGAACGTCACGGTTAAGTTGGAAAAAGCCGCGGTAAGTTCACCGTTGCCGGCAACGGGCAACGAAACCATTTCCCATTTCTCGGGGCAAGACAATAACGAACTACATTTATCCTCGGCTGCAGTCACTTGCTTATCCCAAAGGACGGCCGAATGACATCGCCATTCATCCGGTTCCCGGGGGATACTTTGAAAGCAATACTCCGGCACCCGGCTACCGTGGACGAGCTCCACCATCTCTCTCGTGGCATATGTGACTTGTGCAACTCGCGCGCGATCGCGGAGGCGAGAAAAGTCGCCCCGCTTACCCATTGACTCTTGGCGAAAGAACGTGAGACTCTCGTACAGTCATCGTGTGACTCCCCCTCACTTCGTCTCTTAATTATTATCTAATACAAACAAGTGCAAAATTCACACCGTGCTCTCTCATATTATACCGTCAGTTTTTAATTACGCTGATAATTGGATAAATATCATAAAAATGCACGCGAGATCGGTGAGATTTCAACTCGTTTCGCTACAGGACCCTCTCGCCCGCGCCGCCGGGAACCACGAAAATATTTTTATTTTATCTAATTTCGGGTTTTTTCACGGGAATAAAACGGCATTATCGAAAAAATGTTTCGAGAGACACCGGCTATTTCCGCATTAATGATTTTACACTGCAATTCCGGGGTTGAAACAGCGGAAGGAAGTCGGACTTGATGCGATTGGACGAACGCGAATCCACGAAACGGTCTCGCGCGCGCGCGCCCGCGCGAAAACAAGTTGTCCTTTTTTGCGGCCCCGAAAGTTGGCGCTCATCGACGAAAGGTCGTGCCCCATAAAATTTCCGGCAGTGGCAATCGAAAGGACCCTTCAGCCTAGAAACGAGCAGTTACCTGAGGCAGTTAAGTTAAATGCCTGTTAGCAGACGTTAACTGCCCGGCGCTATGGGTTCTATTCCATGGACGATTGCAATTTTAATCGCCTCTTCATTATGATTAAATTTAAATCGACCGTGTGCAGTCTAATAAAGCTCGTTCTCGCCGGCGGCGCTCTCTCGAAACAGAAAATGTCTCCTGGGCGGATTAAAATACGCGTAATTAAAACCGTAAAGTGCCGATATGCCGCCCGAAATAAACTGTCGGCTTAGTAATAAACGTCCGGCTGAAAAAAGCTTTTGTCTCAAACTCTCTCGCAGCGGTCTCTCGAATGATTGAACTTTATTTGAAGCATCGAGCGCGGCGAATTAATATTCGGTATGATTGACGGTAAGAAATAACGCCGCGCGCGCGTTCTAAAAGCGTGCACCGCGCATGAAAAAAAGCCGTTGACCCCGTGCGTCAATCGTGAATTCCCGCCGCGCGCGCGAGCGGCCTGCGGCAGTCCCGCATTATTTTGCGCTACCACCGCGCGCGCCAAATAATGCATAACCATCGAGCGCGGCTTTCATTGAGGAATAATATTCTAAATATTATTGCGTGTGCACGCCATGAGGCGAGGGAAACGAACGCGCGCGCTTTTCGTCCATTTCCATCGGCATCCCGCTTCTCTCCTGTTTACTTTCCCGTTTACACTTGAGACCTATCGCGAAAATTAATTGGATTAGAAACCCTCGACTGCGAAATCTCAAATAATTTTATTAAAAAAAAAAAAAATACCCGAAGCACGTTCGTAAGATTTCACATCGCGAGACTGTCCTGCCGCCGGATTGTACTCTCTCGTTGCCAGACGAAAATTGATAACCGCAAGATGTTAAAATGTCGCTTTAATAAATCACTTATCGAGCTTATGGAAAGCAGTCGTCGCACACGCACGTCAACGCCGCTACCCGCCGCACGACTATTTCGATGCAGCTGGGGTCGGTTGTTGGAACGACACCGCTCCGCAAACCGGGTGTATGAGAGTACGTGAGTTACCCTTTTTTTTTTTTATTCGAAAATGATAAAACTCGGTCTAATGTAAAATTCATTATGTCCATTACGGCTAATTAAGCGGAGCGAACACTCACCAAAAACCTGTGCATTTTTCAGCGCGAAAGTCGGCGGCTCTTAATTATTTTATTTCAGGCGAACGCGCGCGAACCGGTACGTCGCTGTATTCTATACACATACGTCAAATCTAGCGGTGCCATCGGGACACTGCGCGTATCTCCGATACGCGTCTTAGGACAATACGTATCGTCGCGCTAACGAGTTCGCAACGTAACAATAATCGCATTAAGACGTTAATTAAATGTTACACATAATTTCAAATAGCTGCATAATGCCACTTCGAAGTAATTGTTGTTTGTACAGCAGTTCTCACGATGCGTTACCCGTGCAATTTAATAGTTGTTCATTAACGGGAATTAGAGATGGAGCAGCAATTACGCCTCTCTTCGAGCGATAATAAATTACAAATCGATGAACCGTAATATTTCATTACGCTATTCCAAGTATTTTGTTGCTAATCAGGGATGCTTCCCATTGTTCCGCCGCATTGTGCTCGATCGGAAAAATGGTGACTGATTAATCTCTCCATGCGACCGTTCGCTCTGCCAACGCTGTATGTGTGCGCGCGTGTGTGTGTGTGTGTGTGTGTGCCGATTGCATTCGAAATATCTCTATCGCATGCGGTATCGATCGAATTTTGAGTGCAACGAGTTATAACGACAAATAGTTTTCTTTTCGTTTAAAAATTAATATCAACTCTTTCTGCGTAATAACAGCGAGAAATATGCTTTAATTTTTCCTAATAGCAAGGCAAACGTTTGGTCATCTAATACTTTCATACTTTAGGATACACATAAATATGTTTTGTCGGGGTTCAAAAGATTATTTGACAAAATTATTATACTATAATTTACAAAGGAGCAAAAGTGTAGTAAAGGATGATTGGATAAGCAGCACCGATGAGCGAGCGGGGCAATTCTTGTGTAACTATCGCAGTTATCGGAGGGAGAGAGAGGGAATGAGCTGCCACGTTATTATGTGCAACGCACTCGTAGCGAGCAATTTTCTACCCATTAATGCAACGATTATACAACAGAGCTATTACGCTTACTGTATCAATGATGCGGAGTATCATAATTTAAGCTGTATACAATGTAGCGAATTGTAAAATCGTGAATTATAAAAAGAAACGGAATTATTCGTTTCGTATCGGATTCCGTCCGATTACTAACTCAAAATTTAATTTCTCGGAAATCATGTAAATTATTAGAAAAATTACCAGAAAACGATCTTTGAATGTCGGCATTAATAGACGTATCCGAAATATAGCAGTCGGGAATTTTTTAATTCCTGAAACGATTCGTAGTTTAATACACGTGCGCATATTTTTGAAATTTCTACATGTAATTAGACTTTCATAGTTGGGGAAAAAAGACTGGTATCCCGGGGCGCGAAATGAGACGGTGTTGCGTCCTCTGCGATACGGGCGCGATCGGGATCTTCTCCATTCTCAAGTTCATTACCGCACGGATGATCGACGTGTAACCGCGGGCAGCGCGGTAATTATAATTAAAGGAAGAAAAAAGTACATATAAAAAAGGGATTATTCGGCCGTCCTTAAAACACGCGATGGATCCGCCATGGCAAGTCAAGAAACCTTTGATAGCGACGCTCGATAGTATAGCGATGCTGAGCGCCGGCGCCTTTCCCTCGCAGCCCCATTGGTGCCGAAGGCCCTCTCCACACGAGTGCCCGCCGCCGGGTTTCCTTGGAAACGCTTCGTTCACGCTGATGTCTACCCTCGCCCACAGAAAACCTCTTTCAATTAGGCAGCCTGCCGCCCGACAGACCCACGAATCCCGGTCCGTTTTCTCTCCCGTTTCCTTTTCTTTCTCTCTTCGTTCTTTCGTCTTTCTTTTTTTTTTTGGGGCTTTTTTTTTTATTTTCTCTCGCCTGACATTTCCCGCTTCGCCGAAACGAACACGCGCAGTCGAAGACGAAGAAGTCACCAAGTACCCCCTGGTGACTTTGAAACCACTAATTCGTTAAACAACTGAAAAGCGCACGCCGGGGTCAATGTGTCGCCGCTATTCTGACGCGACGAAAATCAGGAATTAAGACGGACGATAATACGGGGAGTATCGACTTCTTAAAAATGTACAATGTGGAATAAGTATCGGGGTACGGGATATCGAGAAAACGATTTCGGAATAAAACCAGTGAATTTCGAAGCGACGCGAATTAAAATTCACGAACCGCCTGCGAACCGTGGAGTATCTCGCTCGGTCTTCAAAGTTTTCTTTTTATCACGCGACTAAGATTATCTCGATTATAAAGCACCCTTAAGCGATATCTAGATAGATACTGCTCTCGCCGTGCAGACAGATATTTAATTACGTGGCGAACAAATACGGAGAGATACGTGTCATATCCGGCGATTCGTATGTGCGAATTTATATACGCGCACGCGAGAGGGCTGGAACGTAACTGCTTGGTATGCAGCACAACGCCCGGCTTGACTGACGCCTCCAAGTTGCGAATAAAATTTTCATGAATTTCTATTAACTCCGTTTTTCTAGACGTGCCCCGGAGACTTAAAAAAGTTCTGTCAGCTGATAGCCTACAGGGAGGTCAAAATCACCCTCTCGCCATGGTCAAATCTGATCGGAAAAAAAAAACAATTTTATAGCTGATTTTTGTGCGGCCTGCTTTTAAATTAATTTGACGATAAAAAATTGTCGTCAAAATGTAAAAATTAAGAATAATAATATAATTAAAAAACTTAAAAAATTATTCTCGTTTTAACATGATACTAAAAAATCTTCTATCTTTTCAATCGAGTGAAATAATATCGATTGCAAGTATACTATAATAAATCGGAAGAGTTTATAATGCTCTCTCTATTGATTTTCATCATTTTTAGTGACCCACTCTTCATCGTTTTAAATTTTATTATTGTATGAAACTTTTTATTTCAAACTCGAATATATCATTGACTAATTTTCGTCCTTAATCTTTTGAAATACGTGCTAATAATGCGCCCAGTAATCAAACGAAAAGGTCAATAAACTCTTAGATGAATAGGACAGGGAATTCGAGCCTTTTCGTTTCATTAATTTTGAGATTTCCGTCAGTTCTGTATTTAGGTAAATCGCGGAAATCACGAGTGTATTCTTGCTGTCAAAAACACATTATGCCCGTTAAATTATAATGCAGAAGATGTTTCGATTTACCATGTCTTTTTTAATTTGATTCGACATTCATTGTTGACGCATCTATTTTTAATGTTCGCCGCTAACGTACGCTATTTTTGATTCGTTACATCTCTGCGGATTAATACAATATGACTAGCTTTCTTAAATTATTTCTTTAAAAATATTTATTTTTAGACGAAAGTTATTTTACATAATGAGTAAAATAAAACTTTTTTCTCAATCACATGTCGGGCAATAAGTTTAAATTATAATTATCCTATTTCATAATGAATCTTCCTACATATATCTTTTGTATCTTTATATTAGGAAAATCTTAATAGATCGATATAGCACCTTTTGCAAGATCGATACGCGCAGGAGAGCAGCTTTTGGGGGACTCGCGGTTGAGATTTCTTGATCTTTGATCCCGGAATTCCTGATGCTAGAGGCGGGACTTGCCAGCTTCCGCAAAGTTTCGCGGTCGCCTCGCAACCAAGTGGAACCCACCAAAATTCGGAACCCCGCAGGGCGAGGGCTTAGCTGCTGCTCCAAGTTTCACTTTAATCCAAAAAGCCACGGTAGGCCGGCACAATTGATTTCGTCAGAGTTCCGGTACTGTCTGGGTTACATTTCTGAGGATAACCGCGAGGTCATCATACGACAATTTATGCTACTTTGTAACTCTCTAACATCGCTCAAATACACGTTGTGTTATCAAATTTTTACACGTCGGAGACATTATTTTTTATATTTATAAATTTTTTATGACAACATCTGTCCTTACGATGTGGTCTAGCGTATTATTATTTCATTCACGTATCGCGTCAGAAATCCGCTCCATATTTATATAATAATATTTATAACGATAATAAATCACCACAATAATTGAGGCACTTACACAAATGAATCGGTCATTGCAGAAAGCATACGAAAAATTAAACCTGATTTTCTGGGAAAAGGATAATTAATTTCTCCAATGGGCTGAATCGTAAAAAAAAAAGTTAAATCACATCTTCTTTTACGCAGTAGCTAATTTAAAATAAGCCCACCAAACGACGATGCCGAATTGTAACTGTTTTAACGTAGAGGCTCGCATGTAATTCAGACACGACGAAGTGAACGCAAAGTCACGCGATAACTTCTCTGGCGCACGTTGAAATTAATCATTTTATGCCAACGGTAATGTGTATATTTTGACCACACCTACCTGAACGCGACTTTCCGTGAGGCCGATCCTTAGTGCTATTTCCTCCCTCAGGAAGATGTCTGGGTAGTGAGTTTTGCCGAAACACCTTTCCAGCTCGTTGAGCTGGGCCGGAGTGAAACGCGTCCGATGTCGCTTTTGCTTTGCAGGTTTGTCATCACCTTGTCCGATTCCCGCAGCGCTACCTAAAATGCAAAACAATGCATTAAATGACATAAACGTAAAGTAACGAATTTTCCCTGATGTCAATCAACTTTAGTTGTAGAACGAATCGGTAATCGAAAGGATAAATAATTAAAAAATAAAACCACATTCGTTCTCTTCGCCATATCTCTTACACACTTGCTTAAGAAATAGAAAATAAAATACATATAGTGTACAATCTACTTATTTTCGAAAATAAACAATGTAATAAAAAAATCAGGCAAGTAGACAGCGAAAAAGTTTTTTATCATATTCTAATAATATCGAGTTATTAAATGACGAGAGTTACACTAGCTTATATAATTATTAATAAATACTTTAGATAAATATATTCTAGTTAAAATTTCATAGCTTGAAATCTATGTTGAACGATCCTAACATGTACTGCACGTTGGTCCACAGCTAAATATGAAAACTCGTTGCACATTTAATATATTTTTGCTTCTAAGTTTTATTTATACAACTTCAACTTACATAAAAACGTGTGACATGTATGACATGGCCAATTTAACATCAAATTCAGACTAATAATTTTGAAATTCAAGACTTTAAAGATCCGTTCTAGTTTTTATTGTTAAAATTTCCAAGATATATTTTTGGCTTTGTATTTTGTATTTTGGCTTTAACTACGAATGCTTAATAAATTTAACTCAATTTGACTTAAATTACATTAAGTTTATGTTACAAGGATTAAAATATAATTGATAAATGACAGATATCCGTGTTATATCTTTTTCAACGTACTTAAATTCTTCTATCTTTAATTCTTCGCCTAATTAATATCAAAATATGCTGTTGCCTTCAGCAAAATGATTCCGACTTCCAGCTCATGATGAAAACATCGCGCACGCCATTCTGGGAATATCTCATACACTTATTACAGTTGCTCACGTAGCGTTCGTGGAAAATCGATACGATTCATCTTTCCATTTACCATCATCATCCAGCTTATTTAATGAACAGATAAAATCTGTCATTCGTTCAATCGCGAATCATTCACGATTTCGCAAAACTATTTTGAAATGTAAATAAAAGGCGCACCTATAGAATAGAATAGGATTCTTCTACTTTTATTCATTCACTCTCTTTTCGGTAGCCTCGTGAAGTACAGTTTGTAAAGTTCAAAATTAATAGAGGATTAAGGATTAACGGAGGATTAATTTGGCGACTTGCGTAGTTAATCGTTCGGCGTGTCTGCTCTAGGATGATACCCGGCCGGCGAAATCGAAGGTTTTCGATCGCAAAGGCGAACGCGCCGCGACGGCGAGCTTACGTACCTGCGCCGGGCATAGTCATGATCAATTCCTGATGAAGCGTGAGGCCACCACCCGCGGACAGACCGGAGCCCAGATTCACACCCAGCACGCCGTGCTCCTTCTCGTACCGCTTCAGATCTTGCGCATCCTTCGCTCCTACGTGCGGCGTGCAGCGACGAGGTAGGTAAGAAGCAGAGAAAAAAAGAAGACGTGCCGCTTCAGTTTTCTCCCATCTTTTTTCTTTTCGCCGGGCTTCCTCGTGCTCCGCACATGCCTCTCGCTCGCCCGCCCCACGCGCCCGCTCTACGTAGTTTAAATTTGTATAGGAGCAGAAGCTGGCCGAGGGGTGTACGGACCACTTAGCGAGGAGGTGCGAGAATCGTCACCGTATACTCTCGACTTCTAGGCGCGCAAACACATGTCCCGATACTCTACGCACTCGCCGGCAACGTACGTGTATACATCTCGTATGTGTCTGTGTACGTGAGCGTGTGACACCGTGCGTGTCGTGTGTATACGTGAATGTATCGTTGTCGCGCGAAGGGTGTCCATCTCCGATCAGTACGCCCACACTACTCCGTGTGTCAGATCGCGGCTATCGCACGTCGTTGTGCATTGTCAAAGATGCTTACGTAATGAGGTAAACTAGTTTAGTCAGGTAAGACCGCGACGTAGACGCATCTTCTGCGTCACCGAGGAGGAAAAGAGCGCTCGTAAAAAAAATTTCCACCCGCGAAAAGCGACAATGAGATGATACAAATGCAACGGAGCTGCGCGAAAAATAGAAAAGATTTGCCAAGCGCGAAAATTAGAAAACAATGGAATAACTCGTACGAAACGATTCTTATTAGTTTTAATATTTATGTTGACATTTATAAGCGTGAGGAATTTTCCCTAAAATTAAGTGCAAAGACTTTGCTGTTTACGAGAAGATCTTACAGTTTTATTTTTCCTAAATTTCTATATTTCTATATCTAAATTTCTATTTAGATGTAAAAATTTTTAAAAATTATAGAGTATTATTTTCAATTGTACAAAAGAGATTTTCTAAAAGAATCTTTTCATTACATTTTATTTATTTATTACACAAATTTATTATTTACAATTTCATTTAAATATGCATACTTTTAATGATAAAATGAATGCAGAATATATAGAATATTTTATTAGTTTCGTTTGTGAAATATGAAGTAATATAAAAATACTGAGAATCGATATTAAACTATCAGATGTATAGATAAAACTTAACTGAATGAATATTTCCATACGAATGAATGAATTTTACGACAGATCTTATTTATTTGCGTTATGAACATTTGATAATTTTATTTTATTATAAAGAATTTTTATAAAGAATTTAATGGTCCCAGTATTTATGAGCCTCTTTTTTTGATAAGAATTCAAATTCTTACGGTGATTCTTTTGTCTTGATCGAGATGGCCGTACATGTATACATAGTAATGATAAACTCTGTGTTACAAAACTCGCGTGCAATCACAGTGCCATGTGAATCGCAGAGTCCCGTATTGCATTTCCTAATACAAAGAGAAAAAGTTCTCTAACATTTACTTTGCGTAATTATATATACCCGTATTACTTCTCGAGATACCTTCCCTCTTGTTAAAGGTCGAAAATGATTATTTAATTCCGCATTAATTGACCGGATTATCGAAGATCATAATCAAATTAAAAGGCTAATCACTAAAGGATCGCGTGGGATGCGACTAGCCATTCGTTCTACACGTGTATTTTTTTTCGCTTATAGAGTATCGCGGTAATTCAGGATGCGTGAAGCGGCTGTAGAAGAAAAAAAAAATAAAATTTTTATAACGGCCGCGCGTTTATCGACATTTGAAAACCTCGTGATTGACAGCCGCCCACGCTTGAAACGTCTGAATAATAAAGTCATAAATCACATTACTATCCGGAAATGTCGTGACAGACGTATTTATTCGCGTGTCACGCTCGCGAGCTGTGCCCGCCTTGTCTCAATGGATGGCCAATGCACCAAATGCAATTAACGTATATCATAAAAAATTTTAACGGACACACTTTAAGTACGGCGAGATGCACGCAACGGTCCCGAGGGCCAAATCTCATTTTTTGATAAATTGAAGGATGGTAATTGAAGACGCGTATCGATGCAGTCGCGAATCGGTCGGCCGTTAGTAAGTATATGTTTGATCTTATTTGACGGAAGACAGATAAGTGCAATTTATGAAGAGCAAACGCGACGTCGATGTGACGTCTATCACGGTTGCGTAAACTCAGGTATAATCACTCCGGAGGGTTATACGACGATTGCGATCGTTTGAATAAAAACAAAATCTTAACAAAGATTTAAGAAAATAGTTAAAAAAAATTCTCCCGCCGTTCGTATGCATTGTCATCGGCATTTGTTCAATTCGTTCGATAATCGCAATGATGCTAATCCGAAATTGAACGAGATACAAGTGTGTAAATTCCATCCAGTGACAGAGTAAATATGACGGAAAAATCAACGTTTAACGCTTAACGCGAAAAAAATGGAGCTATAACTTTCTTTTAATCCGGTTAACGTGTAGCGCTTTACTCAGTCCTCGCCACCTGCAACATTCTAACTCTCTAAACCGTTCCTCAACTTCTCGCGTAATGTAATCAGTGTTGAGGTAATTAAGATCATCAAACTCGAGAAGCGGCTTTCTTGAGATGGAGGAGATCGAAGACGTGCAACGTCACGTGTTACCGGCACGTCTCACTATTCTTTCGTGCGATTTTCCACTATGGATTTCATTCCCTGTCGATTTTCCCATTTATAATTTTAGCAAATAAATCTGTTCGCAAAAGAAAAATGTTTCTAACTTGAAAACATTCGTAAATTGATGCAATTTATGATCTTACTACAATCAAGGAAAACATTTCATTACTTTCATTAAACAAAATAGAAATCACACAGTAAAATTATTTAATTTTTGCATATACAAGATAAAAATCAAATAATTTTATTAATTGTACAGTAATCAATGTTTATTCGTCATAAAAGATTTGCGACTATTATTTATCACGAGTTTATTGTGCAAATGCCAAACAAAAATAAAAATAATAATAATAAACATCTTCCACATAAAAATATGTATATTAAAGAAACTTTAATTTTTTACACGACGATACGTTGTGTAAAAATAACTAAAAAATTGATGCAAGAAACGTGATTTTACGAGTATCTATTAATACAATAAATATTCGTAGTAAATTACACGATATTAATTGCAATTCATAGTTGCGGCAGGATTATTCACAGTGGATTAGCCGGGCAAACAGTCCCTACATTAACCGACGGGTGATGAAAGTCAAATTGATTTAAGGGGATCCGAATCCATTCATACTTAATCTTTTTTGTAAACATGTGGAATCACAAATCGATATGATTAGAAATAACCTTTAAAAAGATACTTTCATTCGTAAAGTAAAATTCGTAAATAAAAACAAAAGTTCCCATTAAGCAGCGCAAAGAATACCTAATTATCAAATTTTGACAACAATCATTCGGCGGTAAATTATAATCAGTTTTATTAATTTTTGCCTGGTCTATATAAGGAACGTAACTTATCTGAAAGATTCCCGATTCGCTATCGATAGTTGACATTTAGAAGGCACTTTCTATATATTTTTGCCGCGATGCAATTATCATCTCGTCACATAACATACGGATATTTTTGTTATAAATTTCATTGTAAACGGCTTGTAATTAACTTTAACGGAGCTATGTGACCTATAATAATGCACGTAAAAGATTTAGGAGGATTTAAAATTAAATATAACTAAATTTATAACCGAATCTATTTAAATAAAGACTATTTGGCGCTCGATATTTTTTTCCGATGAATTTCATTTCATCTTGAATAAGTCCATTACTAATACAAATACTAATAGTACGCAATTAGACCGGGAATATTCATAGTACTCGTAATAATGTTTGATTAATTAACAACGTCACTTTCAATTGTGATTTTTAATTGTAGTAGACCAACATGATAATGCCACGTTACGCGAACAAAAAGCTGACACGCTAAGCTTAAAATAAACTAGCTCGCGCAATATAAAAGCTGTGAAGAAACACACTTCTTATGGGACACCTGATGCTACAGCGGTACTTGGCGCCGCGCTTGAAATCTAAGACTCAAGTATCAAAGTTTAATACTATTATTATATCGTGCTATCTCTGTCTTCTCTCATTACATTCTGCATCAAATATGAATGCGAGATTCGCAAAAGTGACGTGCGTTATATTCCACAATGTCGACACAGCGATGAAATGCGCTGTTAATTATTATATACTTGTCGTGACAATGTCGATTACGGAAAAAATTTGTTATTATTAATATTATTCAAACCTACATTTCTTCCTAATTTTTATGATTATATTAGATAAATTATATTAGATTGTTATAATTTAAAAAATTTAGTACTTTTGTCAGTGTCGCTGTTAACGTTGGTGAAATCGGCTGTTGTTATTAAAATTGATGGAATGCTATTGACACTCGAGAGAGTTTGTACCTTATCGGATTAGATTGCCCAACACTTCACGATATCTTTCACGTCGGTTAAAAATTTGTTTACTCGATATACGGGACACTGGGTTGTATGTAAATCGGAAGCGACGCGCGTGGTACCGTCGGCAAAACATCGACGGCTTCCGAAGAACTGTGATTGCAAGTGATCGAAATGCATTTACTATACATATGACATAAGGTAATGACATTACACTCATTAGATACCGCGTGGTCCGCACTAATAACAGATCGTATATCAGACAACTGAAATACGATTAATTTTTTGCCATGCTAAAAATATGACTATAACAATCGATACGATGGACTTGACCGACATTTAATGAATTTAATTTTAATTTACAGTTAGAAATGAGCCAATCATAATAATACGATTCATAATTCTGTGTTTAATCGCGCGCTAAATTTTTGTATTTATAAAACTGATCCGAGACACTCTGGAGAACATTCAAACCATTATTCTCAACATAGTTTAAGAACGTTTTAGTCAAAAATTTCGATTCGAAACGCGAAACGAAGAAAACCGATGGATACCGCGGATCTCGGCCAGCTTCGCGCTTTCTAAGGGAGCTCGAGCTTAGTCCTACCGCACAGCGAGTTCTTTCAATTGACCGTCGGCGGACGAACAACGAGAGATATTATTTGCATTGACGGGATAACAATTTCACAGTTTTCTCGACGCACAACCGGAACGCAGGATTTATGACTCAAGTGCATACGGTACTTACCGGAGATACCGTGAACGGAACCGCCGGCGGTGATATTGTTGAGCATGCCGCTCAACCCCGGGAGCGTAGCTCCGATACAGCACGCGGAAGCGGAAATCCGCGCGACACCGCGAGCACCTCACCCTCAACTCTCGTGGAACCACGGACAAGAAAAAAAACTGCGACTGGCGGCGCGACGCACGCCTTCCTGGATGGGTATTTGGGTGTATAGACGAGCCTGAGGACCGGCCCGTGCCTCAGGAAGGCAAACAGCGAACTGGCCGACTGCCATATCCGAACTCCCCCACTCACGCCGACTTGGCGGGAATCGCGGCGTCCCGTTCGCGTCAAAGCGCGCACCGCCGACTTCTCGCTTCCGCCACCGGCTCGCGGGTGTCCCTACCATCCCACGTTCTCCGCTGGTGGGCGTGATATTAAATCGCTCCTATCCTTCAGATCCAACACCAGAACTCAGGAAGGTAGCTAGCCGCGGGAGAGCCTTTCTTCGAAATCTCGCTCTTGGCCATTCGAAAGTTTGTCTATCGCGTTTATTTTCAGGGCGAGGGCAAAATATTGATTATCAAAGTACCACGTACTTTGAATCTCCGAATATCTGTTACTTATCCTAGATTATTAAAATAACGTGAATAAGGCGGAATCTCGAATTTCGAATGATGCTGAATTAATTCATCCCTTCAGAAGAGACCGTTATATTTCGTTTTCTCTGCTCAAAGCTTAAAAAATTTCTTTAAAAAAATTTCTTTAACTATGTTGAAAATTGTCATAACTACAGGTACCGGCAGTAGCGCGAAAGTCACGCGGTCACCAGTCGGTAGGCGCCGACGAGTGCGCGTCTCGAGCAGAAGACGGGGGTGAACAGAACACGCGTTGCCTCGGAAGAGTCGGAATAAAAAGAGATAAGGCGGCCGGCGGTGACAGACGTAGAGGAAGCGACGAGGAATCCTCGGACCCGGAGGTAGCCCGGTCGCCGGATTTTCCGTCGCCGGGCCGCACGGGTTGGTAGCCATGCGAGGGTTGCCCATATCCCGAGGTAAACTCTATCCAGGTTACCGTCTCTTTCGCCGTCTCCGCTTTGTGGTAGGCGGTAACCGCCGCGAACGCAGCTCCAATGAGCGGGTAGCCCGCCCTCTGGATGCCCCACTAGTTTTCGCGCGGCGGAGATTTATTGAAATTTTATTTTTATGGCCGGCAAGAGCGCGGCGCGGACGCTCCGGCGCGGTGATGCGCGGGCGAGAGGAGAGACGCGAGCAGACGACCGGCCGAAGGAGACGAGAGAGCCCTCTTCTTCTCATTTCCTCCGCCTTTCTTCCCCCTTCCCGAACCCGAGCGTTTCACTCTATCTCCGTCCTCATCCTCCCACCCCCTCGCCCCCGCATCACGGTGTTTCATGTCCTCTCACGCTACGCTACGCTTTTCCACCCTTGCATGCGCTCGCGCGCGCGCGAACTCACTCTCTCGCCGGAATCTCGCCTGGCCGCGTTCTCGCTTTCTCGTTGCGGCTCGCCTTATTCGCTCTACGTCCTTTTAATTCAATAGCTACCCCTTTTTATAACGCGGCAGCCCCGTGCAGCGCAAACGGAAGTCGCGATGGCTCCTAACGCTTTGCTTGATCCGCCAACGCGCGATCTGGCGATCCTACATGGACGGCATTCCATCCTATTTACAACGATCACAGGGGATGCATGTAACGCGGTAGTTTTGTAATTACGCCGGATAATGTTCATGTTAATTTATTAAAATCTCAGATTCGCTCCAAGTGGTCACGTTTGCTTTTCAGTCGTTACAAAAAGCAGACGGAAACGGTTACATTTTGTATGATTGCCAACTATTTATTAACACCTGGTAAAAAATGTGTGGCTTATTATTAATTCGCTTGGATCTAATATAATTACTGTAGCATATATTGTATGTTTATAATGCTACCAAACGTATAATTTATTTTTACATAATTTCTTTTTGATATAATTAATAATTTATTTCAAAAACTAATACTCTAATATGTGTATGTATACATATTAAAGTGTTTAATCTAGAATTAATCAACTTTATCTCTCGAACATATTAATTCCGTAATTAATTACATTTCTTGTAATATAAATCATAAATATTTTTCGTAGTTGTATTATAAAGTGATTAATATTTATAGATGACGGTGTGGACTATTCTGCTTTTAATGCATTAAATAGCTTATTAATATCATAAATTAATATATAGAGTATTTCACTTCAATTAAATTAAACTTTAATGGCAAATTCTTTCACGAATTTGAAGTCACATTTACATCAATAATTTGTACTAATCATTACATACATTTGTAAACAACAATAGCTAATATATTAACATTAAATTGATATTATATTGTAATTCATGGCTGTAGTGAAATAATTGTTATTCTTTACAAACCAGAGAAATCTCGCATGACATGATTTTTGTTTTTTAATTGTATTACTGCATGTACC
>VBVQ01001910.1:0-29383 GCA_011636635.1 Tetramorium simillimum | reverse complement strand
ATCTGAAAGAGAGAGAGAGAGAGAGAGAGAGAGAGAGAGAGTAGATTCTGAAAATTCAGCACTAACAAAATAGAAATCGTTCAAAAAGTTTTAAAATATTTATTTATTACTGTATTTTTGGAAAATCCTTGCGTAATGAATATTTAATTCTAGAGTATATAGATAAAATATTTTAATAATTCTAAATATAGTCTGCTTGTAAATATTGAACTAACGTTTACAACCATTTCGTTGTGTATGGAATTATTTTTTATTTGAAAAAGATAAATTTTCTGTAAAATAGTTTTTTTTTAATTAAAAACTTTACCTCATTTATTTTAAACTGTATATATTTTTTGTAATTTTTTTACATTTGTTATATTCTTAACACCGAAAATATAAAAGGAATCAAACTGTTAAATACAAGTTTATCCTTTAAGTCTTCGAAAAGTAGAGAGCATAATTTGGGATACTTGACAACGCATTTCGCACGACAGTGTTCCGCATTGTTGCGCATTGCGTTTTTTGACATGCTTCGCGTTCTGGACGCGATGAAACGTGGTGCAATGCTCGTTCCTCTGTTTAATCCATCCGGACGGCATGCTTTCTCTCACATGCAGGAAAATTGAGCCACGCGCGAGGGGAAATCATTGACGCGAACGTCGAGAGAAATTACTTCCGTGCCGCCAACGCGTGAAATGACGAAGGAAACGAGTTCGCTGATCGACGCTTCGCGTCGCGGTTACCAATAAAAATAGAATGTTGCTTTTTGCTGCGCTCAGGCGCGATTAATAACGGTCACACACGCACCCGACATAGTGTAGACCTGATTAAACCCGTTGGGAAAAATATCGTTATCCAACGGATAATATGCGATAACAATTTGCGCGCCGACAGGTCGAGTCTATCAATTTTAAATGCGGTCTGCTGCTGACGAGAGAATGGCTGTGTCGGCAATTGCACAGCAATTAATTAATCTTCAGACAGATATGTGAATAATGGGTCATATCGAATACATATAATCCGCGATTAGAATCTGGTAAAATATATCAATAACTGGTTCTGCCGTAGATTAATTGAATAAATAGATGGATGATGGCTGATTTTACATATGTTGGTGCACATGATAGATCTCGTTTCGACATTATTCTGTTTGAAATACAAATATTCGAGCGCTAAATGTATACTGGTTGATGTATTAATAATTATGAAGATTTGAAGCAAAATAATCTTTTTATAAGTAAATAAGAAAAAGAAAAAATTATTTGAAATGCTTTTCAGATGTTTATTTTACTATTATGACTTATTGATATCAGCTCCTCAATTTTTAATTTATCTATCTATGCTGATATTACCATAATTTTTTCATGAAATTTTGCTTTTAACAGTATAATTAATTCAATTATTTATTATGCTATAAAACGGATGATACAATATCCTTAAAATTAATCATTTACGAGTTTTATATTTCTTACTTAAAAATAAAATATTTATTGCAAAATTGATTAAATAAAGAGTAATTTTTAAAGGAGGGTTTTTAAATATTATAACACTTGATATTTATCTAGAATTATTTTCACATACTCTTAATACTTGATAAATATGATAGACTTCTCTCTAAAAAATGTGCAATTAATTTTTTACTATACACAATCAATTAATATTTAAAACTTGCATGTCAGCTTTCCGGAATAATATTATATATAATAAGGGAAATTAAATTAACGGCACGATATCCGAGCGCAGTGCACTCATATTCCTCGATACGTTATTATGCAGGCTGGAAAATATCCATTAACCCCGACTATATAGATAATGATCAATAACAATTTATACGCGCGTTGTCCCGACGTATCAGCTTAAAACTCACGCTGTCGATAAAGTGCGTTTATATATAGACGTCTATTTTCAATTAGTTCATAAATTTGTGCGTGCGCCTCTTGCGTGGTCAGCTTACTATTACTATTTTTTTTTTTGTAGCGTCGCAGTCATTTAACGGGATATCGCGTTTCAGATGTGTGTTGCACATGTTGCAAGTGCAGTTGCCTGTTGAAAATGCAGAAGATGAACGGGATACATGAGCACGCATCGGGAATGCAGTAAGCGCTAGATCGATCGTGCATTACGTTTTCATCGAGAATATTCATTAATTCCTGACAATGCGTAGGCAATAATCAGTAATCATATGCACGTATGTTCTCTCTGGCATTTCCAATCCGGCAGATAGTACGTCATCTTGCATTTTAAATACTATTTATACGGACGCGCGTAAAACGGTCTAATAATTTTAAAATTCGCTAAAAATTTTTTTCGCTTTATTGTTATATGAGCAAAATGCAATGTTAGTTTACTGTGAAATTGCTGTGAAATTTCAATTATTCGTGCTTAACAATATCGGATGTTCATGTAAAATTTGGCAGAATTTATTATTTTAAAAAATTGTGATATTTACAATATTTCAAAATGCGCTTGACTATACAATAAAACTGTAGCACTCTATATTTTTATCCTGAATGCATTGAAAGAAGTTTTTCATAAATCAATAAATCAAAAAATTTTATTATATTAATTTGATGACCTAAATTTATTTTTAGCCGCATAGAGAGAAAAGTTTAGGTTTATTTAAAATTATATTGTATAATCAGAATAAAACTCATAAAATTTTTCATTCACTTTTATATGATCTATTGCGCAGAACAATAGAGAAAGTCAGAAATAATAAGTTATTTACACGTGAAGAAACATTGCAAGTGTGAAATTTAAATATTATAATGTTAGTTTGATTTCTTCAAATTTAATCGCTTCTAAATCGCATTCTAAAATTCGATTCGTTTTTCATTCTCTTCGCAGTTTTTCGTAAAGTCACTTGTGATCGTCGTTTAATGTGAAAAACACAAAAAGTTAAAAGTCTGAGTGGCCGCACTCATATAATGACAGCAAGAGGGAGAAGGAGAAAGAGAGAAAGAGAGAGAGGAAACGAGTACAATGCTCTAGCTGGTTGAGTTCTGAAAAGTTGGCATCGTTTCCAGATTTTAGTTGTTCTACAGAACGAACGTTTCGCAGTACGGGGCGAGTTTTACTACAAGCTGCCTCGTAAGCAGCTCGGACGGCACGTCTTTCGGTTTTTGTAACGATAGAACCATTGGGACGGACATTGATCGAATCTGGCTACAAATCTCAACCGACAATTGGCTCTCTTGCAATCTTTACTTATTGATATGGTTATTGCTGCCAGTTTAGTTCAAATTTATTTATACGAAAGTAAATTCTTCATCATTCTATTTTAAAATGAACTTTTTTTATATTAAACGTTGAAATACCTATTTCGTTTACAATATTTTTCCGACGATTTATATAAAAAGAATAAGCATGATGAAAATTACATTTTTTGAAGTTTTACTTAAGTATTATTAATGTTAAAACTATATTATTTTACATTACGCCATAATAGTATTAACAGCAGAACATTTAATGGTTTTTTAAATAGAGCTCTTTCAATTCTATTTGAATCCTACGTTTAACATTAAAATTATTAATGTAAAATTAAATTGTATAATTAACCTTTGTAAACGAACATTTTCAGTGTTTGTTTATAAAGTGTTAGGGTTCTTTGTTAATTTGATGTGAAATTAATCTTAAACATCATAAATGTTATATTTCATGCGATTTCGTAAACGCACATTAATGTACAATTAGATTCAAGGGAAGTTCTGAGTGAGCGGTAACTGCAAAACGTAACCGTTGGCGTATGTCGTGAAAGTTAGGAGAATTTAATTAGTACAGCAATCAAAATCAAATGGACGTTATTGTAATAATGATTACAACGGAACAGTAAAATGAGATATTCCCGCGTAACAGAAATACCGTTTGCAATTAATAATGATAAGGGCGTTTTTGTTACGCTGGTTTCTTAACGTATTACGTTTAATGATTTTCGTTTATATAGTCACCATAACTCGACAATATACATACATTACATTTTTATTATATTAATACATATACATATCTGTTTATTTAGATGAATGATGTGCATGAATAATACTTTTAAAAGATATAGGTACGTAAGAAGAAAATATAAAGTGTTTTTCCGTTTTTCTCAGTGAAAACAAATTAGTTTTTAATACTTTTTATCTTTTAGTCGAGACACATTTACCGCAGTTACTATAATTGTACGCGATTGTTGTGTAACTGGTACGGTCATTATTCTCAAACTTCCTTGTTGGACTCTGGCATGTTTACATTGCTCCATGGTATCCGTTCGGATCAACGATACTTTAATCCTCTGGTAAGCTTCGTTTCGAGGAACCTTAAACCTTGGATTAGCCGGACGAATTAAGTCGAAATATCTCTACGCGCGCGTGTTCGATTTGGGTTAATCTTTCATCGCGAAATATTGTGTTGTTCGCTACATACTACAAGTTGTTATAAAATAATAACTTATCGAGGATCAAGACTTTTTCTATTTGTAACGACGAACGTGAATCCCTTTTTTTTTTCATGCTGGAGTGAAATAGAATAGGTTCATTATTTCTATTATAAAAAATTAAATTTAATTTGAAATTGTTTAGACAGTATGTTGCAATTATACGTTATTTGTAATATTACTGTATTGATTATCTGTAAACAAGAGATATTGTGTGATATAATATCACTGATTGGAAAGTGAATGAGAGTCATATGGTAAAACGACACGCCAAAAGTGTGAACGGACGTGCCATTCATGTCAAGTTGCGAATTTACAAGCTGTTTTCCAGCTTTTGTCCTCTTGCCTTTCCGATTCGATACAGGATATACGATCTACCCAATAAATGGACCTTTTAAATAATGTGTCCCCCGCGGAAGTCGCGCTCGTAAGGTTGCAACTGAATAAACATTTCGAATTCACAGTCCTACTTCCGCTTTCATGTTCATCCGTTACCAGAACAACAATTTACTTCCGTAGCCGTGAGTTATTTTACAGCTTGTCGCCATAAAAAAAGTGTGAGTATGGCGTTCGTGTAAGTGGGAGGACAGGATGAGAGCGAAATTGAACACTTGGGGAAAGAACGTTCGATAAAAAGAATCGTCTTAAGTACAGTTGCTGCTTTTTACATTAAAGCATTTAATTGTATAAAAAAAGAATTAGCTTTATTGAAAATATTATATATAACACAAAATGTCAATTATATTTCTTTTTTTTCGACATAATACATATAATCACAAACTTTTTTTTTTCATAAAAAGTCTTTTTTTCCGAGTACTATTCTCAAATAATTTTGATAATTCAAGTACTAGGTGGGAGAGAAATCATAATAAATAATTACAACAATTTGCTTAAACTTATTAATTTATTATTATCACTATTTCATATATTATTTATAATTGGAAGAAATCTCATGGAATAAAGACATTGTGTTGTTGACGAACAATTTTTTCATGTTTTATACTAAGTTTATACTAAGATCATAAATTATTATATTACACAAAATTAGATGTACATTGTACTCGAGGTACGCGCACAATAGGATGTCATGAATTTGCATTATTATACAACACAATATATATCCTCTTACAAATAATTCTTTTACAATACGTAAGCTTTCTTATGACCAATGATTTATATGTTTTCGATTGGAAAACATGTAGGTATTTGCAGTGTTTTTAATAATGTTAATAATTTTGCATGCGTATTTATCATTCATATCTAAAACGCGGTAGCAATACGCAAATGTCATTAAGCTTGGTTAATCCACGATATCCCGCGTTTAATTTCCGTACGAGCTTTCATAATAATTATAGAGGATAAATCAGAATACGGTGTTGTTCGAGACTGTCGTTAACCTAGTTTCCTAATAAGAGCATATTTCGTGTAAAATTTTTATAAAACTTTTTTTTTAGTCGTCTACTAGCTTCCACATGCGCAGCAATAAATAGACGTTGATTGAATTCCATTAGGATAACGAATGCCTGCGGAAATAGTATCCGGAAATAGTATGGCATTCTCATATTCTTAGAAAGAATATATATGACAGAAGAACGAATAAAATAACATAAATTTAAATGCACGAAATATGTAAATAATGTCACTGTGTATTTTCAAAAGCGGATAAAATAAAAAAGAGCATTTCGGATTTTCGCGTTTGACACAAAAATATGTTCCTTTTAATTCTATATGAAAGGCTAAATAACTCAAAAGAGTGACAGCAAAAATAAGTGCTGTTACAGAATTACTTCAAAATTTTCGTATATTATTACCCGATTTTTCTTAAATCTCTCTCTATGTTCTTTTTGTGGTGACAATATGCACAAGTGGTCGGACAAAGCGATCATTTCAATAGACAAGAACTAAAGAGAGCATCCAACATATGTACGAACGAGAGAAATGGGAGAGAAATAGAGAGAGAGAGAGAGAGAGAGAAAGATAAAGAGATCACGGAGAACTTACTCGATTAAATCTAATCGAATTGCGATACGCGAAACTTCACACATTCTTTGCCTGTGAATTGTGTACGGCATTCTTCACTTTCGGAGATCAAGGGGCATATCGAATTGCTTGGTCATTCCAATCACGTAGTTGAGTTACAGCGGTCCCTCGAAGATCCCAAGTAGCTGCTAGTGCAGTTCAGCGCTTTACAGTTTGCATGCTCGCAGTCGTTGATTTACGGACGTGCGCGGGGGCCATGGAATAGCGGACCTAGGTTTGTTATTGCCGGTGCAACAATCGTTTGTATGCATTACTCTTTGTGCTCGGCTTTATGCATATAATCTAGACGCTGGGTCGAAGACGGTCGTTACCAAGACAATGTACCGACCATGTCGAGAAGCACTCTACTTCTCAACCTCGCTATGTCACGACATTATTGCGAATCTTGTCGATGGAAAAGACGACGAATTATATAATGTCGCAGTACTACCTACAGAACTAGATTAACATATATAATTTAAATATTGTTTACAATAATTCATTTATCTTTTAAAAGCTGCATATTTCATTTTTTCACAGCTAACGGATTTTAACAAATAAAAAAATATGCAATATGAGATAAGTATTCATTTCTCTATATAAAATATTTGTTTTAATATTTTAGACAACGATAATAATTTTATTTTTTGGTACTTTATATTTAGTTTTTATAGAATTTATTAAATATTTTTTAATTGTTGATTATAATTAATTACTTGATCGTTTTTTGTTTGAACGATTTAATCTTGAAATTAGAAAATTTAATCTTGCATAAAACAACGAATACAATTAATGACACGAAAGAGTACAAGTTAAAATATACGCTTAAAAAATGGTACCGTAGAAACATCATATCTTATGCCAAGTCTTCGGGAATATTTAATATTTGCGAATGAAAGCGCAACAGTACTTTAATACAATTGCGAGCATATCTGAATAATGTACATGGTTTTGAAACTTCTTTGGTTCTGCAAATTTACTCGATAAAATTGGGAAGCGTATCCTTGCGCTTTACAGCCGCGTTACCACGAATGCCTCGTCGCAGGAGAAACGACCAATATCGGGTCAGACAGATGTTCCTTCGTCGCCGCGTGAATTATCGACTTCGCTCCTCCGTGCGCAGTTCCTCCTCCCGGCGTTAGGAAATATTGAAGAATTTGCATATTCCGCATCTCGTACGTGACTACTCACGACATAACTAACAAGTTCCTTCATCTGTTTTATTTTTCATGTTTCTCAACGGGACGACGACGGGTACTCATCCACGGCTGCTGACTTGGTGGTGGTGTCGACGACGGAACGACTTTCTAACTTACGGTGATGGTGAATGCGGTGACACATTAACGCTTTGGTGATGGTGATATGTACACATATACATATTCATTGGCATATTTATTTCGGGTTTGCTTGGAAATCTTACATTTGTTCATATAATGTTACGTCTTCCGTTGATACTATTACTATCGTTTTATTAACTATTCATATACGTGCACCAATACCTGTATTACTGAACAATGAAATGGATATCCCTCACGTTTTACACGTGTTATCTCACGCGGGCTATTATCATGTACTACTACAATCATTTCCTCGAAAACTTCTACGACCGTACCCACCCTTTATTGGACGCCACTCGCGAAATTATCGCGCGAATCTGCATTTACATGCTGGTACCGTCTGCGGTTTCGTCCGCAAACTCCATCGTCACGAACGATCTCCGCGTTAAATTCCGCAAATGTCGACTGCTTCCCGTTCGCTATGTTAAACCGCGTATCGTGTGTAAACGAAACGACGTTGCTTTCGCGGGCGAATTTGTGCCATTGATACATCCGTTCCCACTCTACCGGACCAATCCCGGCTGATCCACTCGTTAATTACTCTCAATCCCCTTAAATTGATCACTGTTGCGGTGGCGACGCCATTACGGCTCGTCGATCGATCTTCGATACGCGACCGCTCGCACTTTCCACGGACATTTTCTTTTGTCCCGTTCTATAATTTATGTGTGGCTTCCATCCATTTCTCATTCTCATCTTCCGCACCTCTCTACGGGCGTCTATTTAATATTTCGCTTTTTCCTCGTCTCTCTACACTAATTGCAACAATAATATAATTTTACTCAACTTTTATATTTCATTGCCGATCGGTCCGCTTAATCTCATTTTTACGTCACTCACGTGTGTTTTTTTTTCTATTTTAACTGGACAGCCCTGTTGTCAGGCACTCTGAAGACCTATCAACGTGCGGCTTGCGACGAGGAAACGATGACGTTGAAATGCCCGCCCGGCACAACCATCCTTGTCGAACACGCTCAATATGGAAGAACGGGAATGTACGGCATCAGTAAATGCAACTCGTCCGTTCCTCCGATGATCGTGGGGGACAAACCGACGAATCACACATGCATCTGGCCGCAATCAGTGCAGGTATGTGCCAATGAAATTCTCTCATTCCGCACAGGTAAATGCCGATCGCGCGGTACTGTGTATGCGGTTTTCAAGCCCATTGAAAATTATTCCCGTGTGAATCTATTGATCGATTAATTTAATTGATTTGGAGAACCTAAAAGATTAAATATAAAATTTTATGAATTATACAATTCTTTGAAAAAAAAAGTTTTTTTTAAATTATCGCTACAAAATAATTAACTCTTCTATTTAAAACATTTCTTTTTGTTTTTCAAAAATAATTACACTTACTTCTCAGGCTGTAATTAATTAATAGCATTGTACTAGTAAAATATTAGTAGTAAGTTTACTAAAATGATAAAAATCTTACATGTCAGTACTTGTAATATTGAATTTTATTTTATAAAAATTGACTGTGCCAACGTTGAAGTGCGACAAGCACATTTAAAGTGACATATTCTTTTTGTCACAAGTTAAAGGGCAGATCACATAGATATTTCTCGTATAATGACGTAGCGCACGAACTTCGCAAATTTGCTAAACTTGGTAAGACATGATTCCATTCTCCCACGGAAAGTTTAATATTTGGACGTACTTTAAATTCCGATTATCTTTCGATTCTGCCTCTTCAGCTTCCGAAAGGAAGTTCCGCGCGAGTTCAAACTCCGTTCGATCTGAACCGCCTAAATTTGAAAGTTCTGAAGAATTTGAACGCCGATCAAATACAGGATGTCTTATCTCCGTTTCATAACATCTTGACATCGCGTTTACGTGACATCGCGATTGTTCGTTCCACTCTGATACAGCTGAAAGAGATTTTACATCGTCATTCACGCCTGCTCCATTTCCGTGACAACACTTCCGTTTCTCGGTCTCTACGCTTTGAAACTTTATTCAGTGTTTTACATTTATTAGCTCTTCGCGAACTCCTCAATTCTAATCCGAAGGCGGGTGTGGATGATATATTCAGCCCACTTTCATCTTCCATCTCGTTCTATTCCGTGCGAGTACCGAACTGGAAAGAATCGTAAACTGAATCCCGCCCCTTTTCTGGGGTTAACCTTCGTACACTTCAAGCATCGTAAACCTCGCTCGAACGCATGAACTTGTGTATGAATCCGAACTCAGTTGTTCTTATCTTTCGGACAATTTTACACAAGATCGAGATTGCTGCAATTCTTCCTATCGTGATCATTTTTTATCGCTTTTCTATTTACGCTGAATAGAAAGACCTATGTATAGAAAGAACATTTCTATTTGTATTAACATACAAAACTGGATTGTATCAAAATTTAAAAAGCCATAACATTCTGTATTCCCGTCTCTACCTTTATTTTTCGCTTCGTGTGATGTTCCAAAATTCTCAGTGAGTTCGATTTAAGCGAGGAAACTAAAGGAAGAAGCTTCGTCAAAGACGTCGCAAACACGCAACTCAGATGTAACTGTAAACATCGTCAAAGGAGTTCTCGCGAAATTTTCGCGAGAATGGTAATCGAGCAAGTCGTGAGGTCGAAGGAAAAGCATCGGCGTGTACGATTTATTCTCTCAGCAGGAATGCAACGGTGTGGGAAAGGAACTCCGCGAGAAAAGTCCGCGGAGAATGCGCCTGCACGAAAACTTGTTTTCTTTGAGCTTAATTCACTGGCAATTATGGATCTCGCGCGAGGGCGGGAAAAGGGATACATTCCGCGTTGGTCTAAAATCTTGGTTTCGCGAAATAATGGCAACTGACCTGAAAACGGCACCCCTGTGTTTCGCGAAGCGTGCAACTGACAAATTCGTTTGAGGTCGCGCGGGCTAAAGAGAAGAGAGTGGAAGCGACCCGGCGGTATAACGAGATTGTCGGTGATGAGTAAGGTGTTCTTAGAATTCACGTTTTTTAGTTCCGTTTTTTTTTTCGATATTAAATTATTCATTTATAACAATCACGATTTAATTTTATTCAAGCGAAAATGGAGTACAAGATTAATAACGATCTCCTGCGGTTTTTTTTTTATTGAGTGTTTGCTCTCTACGATGAAACTTGAGTATTACGGGCGTATACGTATTATAAAGTTTTACGTTAGCGCATCATTGAGCAACGGTCTTCGATAGGATCAAGCGTCTCTTGGTAATTCAGTATGGTCTCCGCTTTTATTCTCTCAGGAAAAAAAAAGCGCGTTATTCGCACGCGGTATTGCGATATAATAACTTACATTCGGTATACAATAAAAATCTTCCCCGATATCCATCGGTTTGCGGTTTCCGCGAGTCCACGTATCGATTTCATATTTCATATTCTACCAACCGAGGAAGGAACCATTGTACGTATGATCCCACCAGAATGCGAAAATGGAGTAACTCTTTTATTTCGTCGACGATCTTATCCTCTTCCGCAGATCTTGCTTTTCACGAGATTTACGCTTTCTCTTACACATTGCGCGATATTTTTTAGCCACTGGATATACGATTCGTCCGACGACACGTACCTCCTTAAAGAATAAATTTCATAAAATGCTAAAATTTGTCTTTTTTTCACATTTTTATTCGTATACATATACTGTGTGTGATATATATTACTGCTGGCATTATGGTAAGAAATAGAATCTTTTGTTTATTCTTTTACAAAAGATCGAACGGTAAAGCAGATATAGTTTCACGGTGTACTCGATAACCTTCTTTACGCCAATAACTATCCATAATGTTTTCAACGGAATTTATAGCGCTTTTGGGTCCATTCTACAGGCAGATTGTAACGTATACTACAGAGAAAACCAATGATGGTCGATAGTTCAATGGGTCGGACACCGTGGAAGAATCTTCTTTCTGAACGATTTATTTGATTTCTTAACAAAAGGACGACTCATAAAACAAGTCCATAGTGGAGTGTGTAATCTATTTACTGTGTTCTCATACATCAACCCGTGATTACAGTTAACATGGATAATTTATGAAGTTCTGAAATACTTTCATTTACTATTTACCGTTTTTTACTCTGGAGAGTTTATGTAAAATTTTAATTTGTTCAATTATTGAACACAAAATTCAACAGATAGAAATTTCAATGATTGCAGACTGTATGAAAATTTAAAAGTCATGAAAAATATCTAAAGGAAATAATATACGTGAAATTTATTTAAAATTATTGAGTTATTAGGACGCTACATTTCCATAAAATGTTGTAAAGAGAAATAAATATTGGAGCGATAAATTTTCTACAACTGAGGAAACTTAGTCATGCACAATACTCTCGAAACGTGACTTTTCTTTTTAGCTTTTCGTCTTTTCTAATTTCGATTTGCTGAAACGTGAAATGGAATATTCTGTAATACAGTTTTAGTTGTGGTTAATAGTTTATATCGATGTATCTGTATTTATCACGAATTGACAATACTACTCGTTGGAGATTACATCGCGTGAACGCAATCGCTCGGGCCATTACTTCCGGTGCACACGAGAAATTCCTGGTCGCCCGATGACGCTCCTGTTTCCACGGCGGGAGCGTTTCCGGCGCGACTGCACGTGAACGAATCAGCGTGGCGGTACTTTTCCCGGGTGGCGGTTGCATGGGAATTTCCGATGCTGGAAAGGCGTATCCCTGAGAATGAAGGCGTATTCCCTGTAGAACCATAAGGAGAGTTCGACTCGAAAGTGGCTCTGTGCCTCGCCGAGCGATTCGAATCTCGCGAAAGGGCTTTTCCGCGCGAGTGCTTACCCTCTGCGCAACTTCTCGGCGACATACGTCGCTGCTTCCATAAAGAGGTAGGAATTTAAAGTCGCGGCTTGCCGGAATAAAGGCGACGGGTGCGCGTTCTTCCGCGAGGAACGTATGTAAATCGCGACTGAAGCGAAGATCGCAGACGCTGAAGTGGATGTGCAAATATCGATAACGAGGATTCGCATAAGGTATTTACGCATAAACGAGCGGATATTACGGAAACGGAGTAGAACTTAAACGGAATTATAACAGAATAAAAGGAAATCGGTTGTTCGGCAGTAAGGTAGGGACTAAGGGAAATAGACTCGATCGTTTTACGGCCCGGGCTTTGTTGCGAGGTCAGACGTCTGTGTATCACTCCGAAGATTGAGACCCGATATGCTGATCCTTCGGTTTATAGTTCGATTTTATCGTCCGAGGACTTACGTCGGTTTCGTGGCGCTTTGTGCATTTAGTACTCTACGCTATAAACCGAAATTCTCATTCCTGTCGCGCGTACTCATATAAATATTTGCGCGAGATACGCGAATATAATGAGCGAGCGTATCTCCTAAAATATATTGAGGGCTCCGTGTATTGCTGATCAGGTTGCCTTACGGCAAATTCGAGGTAGCTCAACTAATATCAAAGCGATGGTCCTACTTGTGTCGAGATTGGTTTGTTAGTTTACGGTATCGTCCCTCCCCCTCCCGCCCCTCCTCCCTTTCCTCGTACAACAGCGAGAGAAACGTAGCGGTTTAAGGGAATTACGCGTTTCTGACTTTGGCCCCTGGGGCAAAGTTGCTCGACGGTACGGTAAACGTTTACTTATAGTGACGGACGACATGGAAACGGTCAGAATGTATCGACGCACGTGGAAAATCGATTTCTCCCACGGGAACCGTCGCCGCATGCACGTGAAATGCAGGAGAACGGCCCAAGACGGAAACTCCGAAAGCCGATAATTAGATGGATATCGTATACACACGAGAACACATACGCGGGTCGCATGCAGGGAATCCCATTGCGAATGTGTCGGTAGCAGCTTGAAACCTGAAAACGTAATTTCCACATTTCCCACGGCAAAGTCTTCTGTCTTTCTTCATCTCCCATGGGATATTACAACTATTACAATGAACGTTTTATCCATGAGTGAATTCATCGAATTTTAATTATTACACATGACGCGAAATGGATGGGCGGAGTCGAAAGTAAAAAAAAATGTATTAATGTAATGTAGATTTTTCATGAACATATAAGTTTGAAATTAAAATGTATAAAGAAATGGTATTCAATTCGGCTAAAGTTTCTTAAACTTAAAACTAAAATCTTGAAGTCATTTTAAGGCCCTTTGCTAAGTGCATTAAAAAAATTGCCTTTTTATTTTCATATTTTGTATGATGTAGAATTACTCTCTCCGACATAAAGTTTATGCAGTTTAAAATTATTTGCCTACTTCATTAAGATACCGTTCATGTAATGCGATTAAATTGCATTTAACGTAATTAAGCTTGAATAAGGCAATGTAAGTCGAGCCTTCGCACGCAATTAGCCGATTGAAAATGTAATCCGAGGAATTCTCAGCGATGTACGGATATCACCAAGTGATATCAGATAACCAATGACTTCTCAGGAACGCGAAACTCGAAAAGATGATTTTCCTTGATGACGTTTCTCGCTTTCGACAAACTGATGCTTTACGTTACTCAAATGGAAGTTTCTCTTAATTAAAAAAACCGGTAAAAAATTTTCTTTTACGCGCTCGTTTATGATTTTATTGCTTCCGTTCTATCTTCCGTAGAACCCAATCGTCATATTTCCGGATAACGTGGAAAACGTATTTCCGTGAAGGTTGGAGCACGATTTTTATTTCACTTTTTGTTCAAAGATTGTAACCGTTTATATAACTGACCTTTACTCTGAAATTTTTTATTCATCTGTCATTTGCAATTTATCCTTTGTAACATAATTAAATAAAACGATTAAAAAATTCAAAATTTTTTAATTTATTATACCTTTGAGTAACTCATTGCTCATTTTATGGATTTATTCTCACATTGCAGGCAAATATTGGCACATGACATACAATTTCGTTATGCTGGTTGACCCCAACGATATTAGTTTTACTTTGTTCGACAGTTTTTCATAAAAAAAGCAGAAATAAAAAAGCAGACTCAAACTCGTCGGCGGAAAGGCTCGGCCACAAAATTAAGTCTTTATTTCGTGTAAAAGCTAACTGGTTCAGTTGAAGTTGTCACAGATTGTCAACCGCGCTGTTGATATCCTTTTTTTTATACCAGATGAATACCTTTTATAGCAGTTGCAATAACCGCGGGAAACAACCACTGTAATTTCAAGCTTTGACTTCAAAGCACCATCGAACTAGATTGTTTTGTTAATATGTCCGTTTGTTCATGTTATCATATTAATTTGTATTGGATTTCTCTTTCTTTTGCCTTAATGATCTACGTATAATTAGTTAATATTAATATCGAGATATATTTGCATTAAGAATTAACTTTTACCTTCTCTAATTATTACAATTTTAATGAACAATTTAATACGGTATTTCGAAATGATACGTATATTTGTGACGATATATCAGTCGCCTCTGCAGTTTATCGTCAAAAAATAATCTTCTATGTTATTGTAAATATTTTGTCCAGTCGTTCGGCGCATATGGCTGCACACAGAAAAATATCATTCTACAGACGAAAAAAGCAATTACTTATTTTATTTTGTTTAAGTAATAGTTTTCGTCAGCAAAGAATATTTTCATAATAATAGTTTAAGATATACTCGTCACAAGTCCAGAATATTTTAAGTAAATGTGATGCTTATAATGACGCAGTGTCGCGCCGAGACGGACGGCCCGTTTTACGCGAGACGTCGTACTGACAGATTCTTCGATTATCGGATCTCAAAAACGACTGAACCGATAAAATTTTAAGTAGGCTTATACTTACTAGTAGGTAGTATATATTTTTCTATGTGTAGAAAGTAAAATTCCAATATTTCTTAATAACGCGATTTGATGCTGAATTAGACGGGATGTAATATCTTTCGTAATTCTTATCAATCCTGATCGCAAAGTGAGCGGATCTTCTCATTGACGCGTTAGCACTCACTGTTGCAGATGGTGGTCGGAGTCTGTCAGAAGAAGAGGCAGTGCAAGTTCAACACTAACCCGAAGACTTTCCAAGGGGATCCGTGTCCCGGATTACGGAAGTACATCGAAGTCGCCTACAAATGCCGTCCTTGTAAGTACTCTCATCCATATAGATACAGATGCATCCGCGCGCGCGCGCACACACACGTCCGCATGGATGCGTGCGCGAACGTGCGCTAGCAGACGCGAGATCGAGCTGTGCCTTCGGGAGTGAGAGAAGGAATCGTTTTTCTCCGAGACATCCGATTCCTTTTTATGCGAACATCGAGCGTTAGGTCGGTTCGCCGCTCGCATAAGAACCGACGATATCGATGAAATTCCTCGCGCGACACGCACGACGGATCGGCGGAAGACTCGCGGGGAAATTCTCAAGTGCGACGTGATCCGGCAAATTCCGACCGATTCCGGTGACTGCGGGAATATTTACAGCGAATAAAAACGTAATTTTGCGATCATTCCGAGACGGAGTAAAAATTCTAGTAAAATCGAACCTCGGATATAAGTAATATTGCTATCCTGCTATCAGAATTTTATTTTATTAACGGTTTCGTATATTTTACGGCGAGTTTGTTTACTACGCTTTGCGCAGATAGAAATGACTAGAAATAAAAATAAAAACAAATTGAAAAAATTTAATTTTAGAATAACTTGTTTGTCTCGTCTTGAAAATACAGTTTTTAACACTCTTACTTCGTCGAAGTTTATAAATTTTCGCTTTACGTTGCACGCGAAATTTCATTGCTTTGCCGAGTTTAGCGCAAATAACAAAATCATAAACTGTAACAATGATATCAGGAATCTATATACACACGCATTCACGTAAAGCAGGACAACCTGTTGCAGTAACAAGCTTGAAGTAATTTTTGCTGCGGAGTATAGCAAATACTCCGTCGCGGCGCGTTTTACATTCTGTAGGTCCGCGCTGGCTCCTGCAGCCGCGCTCAGGCCACAGTCATCTCATTGTTTACTGCGCACACGGTAAATCCAAGTGCTTTTTCGGTGCACTACTGGCAGCGTTAAATCACTCTGCGGAACAAAGGTGTGTCAGTTTCGCGTACTGAAAAAGGTTACCAGAAGCAGAACATAAGCGCAAGAAACACGGTTTCGCAAACTGGTTTGTTTTAGTTCGATATGATAGTGGAATGTTGAATGGCACAAACTTGTAGAAAGCTTATTATTTCTTTGTTTTCTCTTACAATTTCAGATACAAGACGTTTGACTACATATAGAAAATATGGAATGTATACGTCGTAGATGTTATTGAAATTTATCTTTTGAATCGAATGGAAAGCAATATACATTTTTTACACAGTTCGATTATTTACAATGGGTTTGCTCTAAATCGCGGATTTACTATGTTGCGGGTTACATTTTTAAAAATATTGCATGGGCTTTTTTATGCCATTTGCACCAAAACAAATCTGATAACATTGAAGTACTAAATGCATTATTTTCTATATTTCGTTTCCCTGTAACTGTATATATCTTTAACAAGATATGATATAAAAGCTATTTCAGTTTTTCAAAAATATGTCATATTTTACTCGCGCATTGAAACAAATATTTTTTTATCTATGAATATTTCTAAAAATCGAGAAATGAAAATGGTTACATTTTAAAACTTTATAGCTTAATTGAAACGACTCGCGTAGCATTCTTTATGATTGTTAATTATTTTTATTATCGTAAACTAATTTGAAATATAATACATTTTTATTTTCTAGAATTTATTGCGTTTCTAACAAGTTCTTTCATTTCTAATTTTATTCTTGAAAAGAAACTAAATTGATATATGTAATTAAATGCGTGGTAAAAACGGCATCGAGCAGGCAAAACGAAAATTACTGCGCTTAATATATCCAATATTTATTTGATTGAAAAAGTAACTTACAAAACAATCTTTGCTTAACAAGCCTCGCAATCTGCCTGTGAGATCATTTTTAGAAGACCAGTGAGCGCAGAAACATAGAACACTTGAACAGATACGAAGAAAAGTTCGGAGAAACGAGAGTACATATTATGGCGAGTGAGGTTGAGAAGTTTTCCCGGCGTATTTGCGCCGTGTAATATAGAAGACAATGGCTTTGACTACTATCTCGGGAATTCTTGCCTTAAGATCTTCCGGAATAATCTTTAATATCTATAAAAAGATTGTAATCCAATTCAAAGAGCATTGCAAAATTAATTTTTTCATTATGATCTATTCAACGAGAATAAGATCAAAATTAAAAGCAAACAATTTATTTTAGACTAATTGAGAGATATTTTTCTTAGCTCAAAATTTTCAAAAGATACAAGTAAAAATATTAATAAATGTTATTGTAATGTTAAATTAATATTACACGATATATATTAAATGTTATGTAATATGGCACATATAACATAATCGCAGTAGTAAAATAATTTGCAAGTAGACAAGTAGTATAGATCAACGATTAGAATTGCAGATTGATAGATACATATGTAGCAAACTCTATATAAATGGATTAGTTCTTGAAGAAAACTCACATTAAAAATATATATTGAAATGTCAAAAAATATATAAATTTTATCTATTAAACAAGTATTATTTATCAGTACATAATCGTATAAATTTTTATATTAATTTTGCAGCGTAATAATTTAAAGTAGTATAATAATATAAACTTTTGATTAATTTCTACTGCCTGAGGAAAGGAATTGCATGAAAAACATGAAAAGGGACAAATTTATACATTATATTATATACATATGTGCTGCTTTTTAGTATATAAAAACTTTAGGAGACAGATTATATAACGCATGTTATTTCGCGCATCGTTTTTCGCACTGATAGTTCCGCAGAGTACAGCTTAAATATAATGCGTAATTTTCTGGCTGCGAAATGATGAGTGCGGAAAACTATAAACGAGAAACCCATGTGTCCTGCAAAACATTTTACAAAACCTTTACTTTAATTTTTTTTTTGAGAGTATAGTGTCGCATACATACAACGACGAAATAAAAACCACAAACAGTCATTTAGAAAGTATGCGGTTGCACTTCGCAGTTCACTAACGGACACGTAGGAAATATGACGATAATAGCAACGCTTTAGACAAAAGTTTATTCTTGCCGCAGTTTTTATTATCCGGAGTAACATATGCGTGTCCACTGCAACCGCTCACGCAACTTTGCTACCACACAACGTTATGTTACTTTTATTATTTTATATAAATCCATTGTGTAACACATTGAATATGTAAAACTGCAGAATTTCACATTTCTATAACTTTATTTTAATTATAATGACATTTTCAGGCAAGCGAATGTTTTCTCATTATTCCCTAACAATACGACGCATCTATAAATTAATTAATTACATGAAATTAAATTCTTGAAATACTGCTTATAACACATAGCAGCGAAATACACATGTATGTACACATATATTTCTGACGATTTTAGGACAAAAAGTGGGTCAAAGAGGGAAGGATCCATTATCTCTCTGAATAAAGTTCTATTCGTGAATCCATTAAAATGTATATTCGCGTTCCATGTATTTACATCCGTCACAACTTCGTCCAAAAACGAAACGCCCGAGCGCAGGGATGACGCTTGTACGTGGCTAACGCGGTTGTCCTCTGTAATACATCAACGGGACGATTACATATTACAGGTGTCGCGTTACGTGCCAAAGCCAGCCGACACCTCACGCGCCGCCCGCAAATCTATCCGACGACAACACGTGCCACTTATTGCACTGATGTACACGCACAATAAGCCGCGTATATGAACGTGCTTAATCTGTCTAATCAATTTTTGCTTCGTTCAATCCGACCGATGATCAATGTAATGAGGAGTAAACGAGGTAGCTTCATGTTTCGCATCGCGAACACGGGATTTGCAACGTGGTATAATGAGCACTCAGATCGCAATCCGATAGTATTCATGTACCTGAATACGATTAATGAATATAGGCATATTTTTAGGGATCTGATTTCTCGACCTCCGCTTACACATGTACGAGAGCTAAAAGTAATTATTTTAAAAGTTCAAAACTTCGAACATCATCGCAGTGATTTTTTTCGCATGCGTTGCTTGAAATACATTATTAAATTAATTAGTAGTGCAATTGTTTACAAATTTGCTCAATAATTCGCAGCGTGTAATTGTGGCTGTCCATCTGTTTTCATTACTTTCTTTTTATATATTTTTTTCTTTTAATTCATGTCACTTCTTCTACAGGAGTCATTATCACACGCTACGCGCGATTCACCCATCTCGGGATGTAATAGACCATCCTTATCAGCTCCTTGGCTTTGTCGGTCACCCTCGACACGTATTTCTCCTTCGCGGTATTCGCGTCCACACCGCACCGAAGTGGAGTGTTCGAAAAAGGGCCGAACGTACCTTGAAAAGAATTCCATTCGTCGGCGTACACGGGCCGCTCCGGGTACCGACGTGCCCTGTCGGAAAGAGAAGGGCACGTATTCGCTCGCGTTTACCTCATTTCTCACCCCCGCCCCCATGCACACGAGCATACGTGGGAACTGGAGATTCCATCGATGTCAGGAAAAGTAGGTCGATCGAAGTCCCGGCCTTTTGCTGAAAAAGCGAGGAACCGGCTCCATTGTCGCTTCGAGTAGTCCGCCGTCGAGGGAATTACCTCTCTCCCCTTTCAACCCTCTTTCCGCCACTCTTCCGAGCCATGGCGGCGCTTCCTCTTTTTTGCCAATTAAAGCCCCAGACTGGACATTTCTCTCTCTCTCTCTCTCTCTCTCTCTCTCTCTCTCTCTCTCTCTCTCTCTCTCTCTGTCCGTCCGTCCCCTCTTCTTTCTCTTGCATGAACTCCACGGAGTATCCCACAGCAATAAGGAAGTTCCGCGAGCTCTCTCGCGTATACCATGGATTCGCTCTTCCGGGCGAAATTTCACGGGCCATTGACGCCCCGGTCTTTGATATGTCCGTTGGATAGCGCTGGCCACTTCTACGTGGATACGAGCCTCGAGAGAGGCTTGCTTCCGGCGAGTACGGCACGGCGATTTTTGCTTTGCATGTAACGTGGCCGTAATAGCGCGATACGGATAGTACCCGACGTAGGAAAATCTTAGGTACGCGCGAAATCTTAAGCGCTGTGGATAACGTGGAAGATTGTATTAAAAAGAGCAGGCCATCTCCGTGTTTTAAAGTCGCCCTTTTATGATACTACGATATCGCGATGGTATTATCTTTTATTACAGCCAGGGATGGTTAATTCGGGTTGGCTTAACTTTCGGATGCTATAACCGTAGCCTGAAGAATTAGGTACGCACATTACGCCAATTTTGGAGTTTTGAGCGTCATGATTGAAACATACGGATGGGAACAATGCAAACTTTCATCATTATTATTTTAAAGCAAGGGATCGTTTGTTATAATAAAATAATAATAATATCTGCTTGTTAGAATTCAGATGAAATGTATTTGTTAGCCGTATATGAGATATATAGTGTAAATGAAAAATATATAAATATAAAAGAACACGATTTACCAGGATTTACCAGGAATTAAAAGTACTAAAGTAATGTTGAAAAAATATATATAAACGATATTGATTAAAAAATATTAAAATATAATAATGAAAGTAGGCCAATTGATGTTTATATTGGTAGAATTGCACAAAGAAAGAATACGCAAGGAAATAAAAAAGTGACACATTTATTATATTAAAATTGAATTTACAGAATTTAAAAATTGAAACTTACAGAGTTTTAATTTTAACACGTCCGTATTTTAATATAGTTTTGGTCATAGCAAGATTATGTCAGGACAACTATTCTTGTTGGTTAAAACTACCCGGCGCAGGTTGTATGTACATGCTCGTAGAAACAAAATAAAAAATATATATATGAATCTAGAAAAACGCGATATTTTTGTCAGAGGGGCGAAAATATGGGCTAGAAAAAAATAAAACCTAGATGTAGGTCAGCCGATGTTTATGGTAGAACGAAGTAAAGACAAAACTGGCTGATACAGCGGATTGGTAAGATTAGCTGATGCCGTTACTCGGTGAGGATCGCCAGCGCGCTATCGCGTATCAAACAACGTGTGCACGGCCTCGCGTCGCACGTTATTTCCACCTTAAATCGCGGCGGCGGCCATTGGCCCCCGGTTCACCGGCGGAAGAAGTTCGAAAGCCAGCAACGGCAACCACCGTAAATCGCCAACTCAATAAAGCAGGGCATAACACTTTATCTCGAGCATAAGTGCACCCGCCGACTTCCGTGCGTGGGTAAGAAACATGGTCGCGGTATGAAAAGATGTTGCACGGCGTGGGATCGCTGGGTTATGGTCAAACTTGTTCTTCCGCAACAAAACCGCGATACATCAACGAGTTACCGCGAGATTTCGCCGCACTCGAACGCGGGTGGATTCACCGGACGTACATTCGGAATTTTTATCACCAATTCAACGCCGCGACCAGACCGCGTTTAATAACACGTTTAATTGCAAATTTACGAGGGCAATAGAGATAAGAAAATAAAGCTTTCGAGGAAAAAGGCTTCATTACCGTTCTGAGGAAAAGCAATAGCGTCATAATTTTGTTAGGAAATTGTTCCGCAAAATATGAATGTCGATAATGGTTGCGGTCCGCATTTCGTGAGCTATTCTTTCATCAAGATTGACGCTTTCAACTGGCAAATATCGTAGGTTGTTGTCCGTAATTCTTTGTATCGATCTACGTGTATTTGTATTATGTATGATGAAGCATTTATTCCGTAGAAAATATTTAATATAAGAGAATATTAAAAAACCGGCGAACTTTTTGATTTCTCTTCGTTTATCGGATATTCACGACTAGAGAGGATCGGCGCAAGATCAAATACCCGGCAATCCGTAAGCCCCGCAAACTGCGTCTGTCGCAAGAAACTTGCCAGCGCGACGCGATCTCTGCACCCCGCAGGGAGAGAAACGCAAAAACGTACTATCGGCAGCTGCAAGCCATTCCGGTTCATTGAAATTCGCGAATGTAACGTTACGTCGTAACGAGACGAGTAGACAACGTCTGTTTCACCCTCGAGGGAACGCCCGACTCGTAAGAAAGCTATCATGTCGCCTACGAAGTTTCAATCGCGGAATTCACGATCCGACACGATTCGACGCGATTCACAATTTCCGACAAAAATAGAAAGCTTCTTTTTTTTTTCTTTTTTCCTCCGCGTTTTTTTGCCGCGAGAACGACGGGAAACAAGCACGGCTGCTCGCTAATAAGATATACTTCATAAACCGTCGCGCGAACATAATTGCATTTTGCGCGCGGCACGATGGCCGCTTTATTAAAAGCCGGTTTTGTGGTTTCAGATGAGTTCAGGAGTAAGGTGGCTTGCGAGAACGAAGTCATCAATCTCGTTTGCCATCCCGGCCAGAGGGTGGCGATTTTCAGCGCGTCCTTCGGTAGAACGCAATACGAGTCTCTACAGTGTCCGCAGCCGCTGGGCGTGCAGGAAGAAAGTAAGTGCCGTCATCAATTGAGAATATCCCGCGTTAATTGTGATTTACAACTTATTTCATTTACTTTTTTAACTCCGCCTCTTTTATCGAAATTTCGTGACATGCCTGTTCGACGTCGCATTACTTGTTATTAAAGCAGCAAGCTTTATCGAACATAAACACGTCAGCTTCAGTGCGTTACAAACTTTCATATACTTCTCGCGTTTCATATATCGTCTTGGTTTTATGTCGCTCTCGTTGTTCCGAGTACATCATTCGTAAAAAAATGTTAACGCGACGACATTCCCCGAGATTACAACTGACGTTATTTATGCAGGTATCATAAATCCCGCGTGCCACTAAAGTAATGATATCCATCGTACGTCGTATTACACGTATAAATACCAAACCGAAATTCTGCAAATCGGACGACTTGTAGAATTTTTCGGGTGCCGCTATTTCTAGATATTCTATATAAAACGGGGAATCGATCGATAATCCCTGTCGTTCATTTCTTCCGTTTGCCGATGAGTTTTTCTGTAGAGAAGCCTTCGAGTCGATGTTTGTCCTAGTTTATTGTCATACTTGGCGACGAGATTGCGACTCTTTCTTCCGTGGCTGCCGAAGTTTCGGATGAGGTTCGCGCGATGTGAGAAGAGAAAATTAAAGTGAGTTCTCCCGTAGGGTATTTTGAAAAAAAAAATAGAAGAAGTTGAGTGTTTCCGTTTCCCAAGTGGAGCGGGATAATTCAATGACCGACAGATGCATTTGGGTGCCAAATGTGACGTTTGATATCGGGAAAGCTTGTTATTCGCGCTCGCGCGTCGAGAGAGGCGTACGCCGCTTTTTATTCAGCACGAACGAGACGCTGCCTGCCTCTCGTTCCTAAGACGCGGTGTTATTTAACTTTTCAAAGTAAATTCTTTTAACTCGCGAATGAATGCTCCGGTCGACCGCTCGCGTTCCCACGGCGACTTTTTGTCCCATCCAATCAATCGATTCTTACGAAAGCGCACGAAGAGAACACAAACGAGAATGGTTCGCTGCAAAGATCGTACTACTGATACTTTAACGATACCATTTAATTCTGAGACGTTGAAATGTTATTGTTCATTTACAATTTACACATCATTGAGGATGTTCTTATTTTTCTTTGTGCCCTTCTCTTTTTTTTATTTTCAATATTATATCATCTCGAATCTTAATAATTTCAGATTACTTTAATCATTGAGATAATAATCTACGTATATACAGTGGAATTGTTCTTATAATCTTATTAGCCGCAGCTAATTTTAGAGACAAAACTGGAAAGAGAAGGAAAGAATCAATTACTCTCAGTTAAGTTAACTTTATAAGAAGAGATTTTATCTTATTTTTGCCCTTTTGCTCTTCTTAAAGGAAAATATCATTTCTGTAGCCTTTATAGGCAAAGGAAATTCTGGTTTTACAGTTGTATGAATAGCTCGGCTCTGTTCACGATGATCCAATAAATCTCTCCATCCCACACAATTCCCGGGTCCACTTGTCCGGTCATCATCCGCCAACTCGTAGAGCTACCCTTTAACGCGAAGGATCGAAAGGTTGCTTGCCGCTTGAGTGCGACAATAAGGAACAAAATCTACGGAATGGTGCCACGTTATAATAGTGCTTTTTCGTGCTTCTTTGCCATGAATGGCTCGCGGTCGCCTTGATATCCCCTTACGAGACGCGGCTGCGTCGTCACGTCTCAGGTCGACGTGAGCGATACGTACATTTTCTCGCACAAAAGAGTATCGGAAACTCCGAAGACTTCCTGCTCTTCCCTAGATTCCGTCTTTTCTGTCGTTCTGCATGAAGGCGGATCGATAAGTTCTCGTTCTTTCTTCGACGCCGCTGTCTAACCATTGCAGGCTAACCTTTCTAAATTCTTATTATTAACGAAAACAACGTCACGCAGTGACTTTCGTAATTCATAAGCGGTGTAAGCAGAAATCTTACAGATGTTTCATAAATGCTTGAACGCGTGTGAGCTCTTGAAATAACAGGTCCTTAGCTCAGTCTGAAGAGTTAATTGCATGTGGAAACTCATTTTGCATAATGCTTATGTAATCTTCACGTGACTTTTAATCTAACCGAGCAAAGGGTTTACATACATGTGACTTTTGAGAACTGTATCTTTAACCTTTGTAAATTTGTGCGCTAGAATGAGTATACAGTTAGTCGTCCCTTTTGTTTTACCTTGGTGCAGTTGTTATTCCGAAATATACAAACAATGTTATTTTTTGTTATAATTTCTACGTAAAATGCTCCAAATGGAATATCAAAACCCCGAATTTTCTTGTGTACCGCATATTTTATTAACGTTACGTTACGTTATTACAGATTGCATGATGGATTTTGCAACGGAAACCGTAATGCAATTATGCCACGGTAAACGACGATGCTCGGTGGTGGCTAACAGTACAACGTTTGGCAGACCAGACCCTTGCAGCCCAGACAGCAAAACGTATCTCAAAGTCGTGTACACCTGCGGTGAGTGGAAGATATTCTCTTGTCTTTAATTTTGCTGTCACGAAATGACCAAATATACAGTGTGTTTTAATAACTAGTGATTTTACAATTAAAATTCATATAAATTAGTTTATCGCATATTCATCTTTTTTTACGAATAATATAAACGCGATAAATATCGGTATATTTGAAATCTTGATAAGGAGTAACAGGTTCGATTAATTTTAAACACGAGTACGATCGAACATTAATTGTAAGAAACGTACTGATTTTCCGCCATTCACACTTCATCTCGCAAATATGGATGGACAAGTTGATGATTGAGTTGCAATAACATTAGGGGAAAAAATAACGGTAAGGATATAGTATATCTAGTCGTACAGAACGAAAAGTAATTACTTATTTAAACGGGGAAAATTGCACGAGCGTTTTTTCCGAGAAAGTGTAGCTGGCGGCGATTCACCGTTGCAATCCTTGAAAAGTAGTGAGAAAAACTGATATTACGGGCGATGCAATAACGCGTTCGGTAGGGGATCTATCCGGAGCTTGTTGCACAATGGCGTATAATGAGCGCAGGAACGCTCTTCTCAGAGGAGAAGTTATTTTATTGCAAGGTTCGAAGTGACTCGGCGCGGCAGCAACGAGTCAGCGACAGCTTTAAACAAAATGACATCGTCGCAGGGTCTTTCCTTCAACCCCGGGACAGAATTCGTACTGAATTTCGCCCTCGACATTTTTAATGGGCACTCTCCCCAAGAACGGTGCGTCATGAAGAATAGCGAAAGAAACTGTTGTGAAAACTGTCGACGAAAACTAACGAGCGGCATCACCGGAGCGTATTCCGGGGCATGACGTCGCAGGACGTTATCCTCTTGAGAACGGAAAACTAGAATTTCCGCCCATCGTCGTAATCCAAGTTGCAATTTCAGTCTGCATGTTTACTTGTTTGTTTACGTATTCGAATGTATCCGTGATAATTTTACGCGAGCGTCGATTATACGTCGCGCTGGTTTGCCCTACATTTTTGGAAAACTAATAAAGAATTCGCCGCGTTTTAACTAAAAAATTAAAAAAAAAAAAACTATTGTGTGTAGAATGAATTGTGTAGTGCGCGAATGCGTCTAGCCGCAATATTTGCATCGTCGTTGAATTTTCGAGCGCGAGTACACACGCCCGTGTACAAACTCTTGGCGAAAATCTTCGAATCTTTTCAGCGAAGCCGCAACGCCGCAATAACATTCTTCGCGAAAAGTTGCACGCGAATTGGGAGACGTTAACAGGAGAAGTTTTATACTGCTTGCCGGATGCTTATGCCGGCCTCGTGAGAGCGACAAAAAAAAAAGCGACGCACGGTCGTCACAGTGTTACTCCATGCTCCAAATCTTTTTTACTCTTGCGAGCGAAATTACACGTACTCCGTACACGTACATTTTGTCAGCAAATAGCGCGGCGCGCGCTCTTATAACTGGGTATTACTTTGTTGTGGAATACCTCGTTTACATTAATCGTAACCATCTTTTACCTCCTTAACAAAGGAAGGAAAGTGTGGAGAAGAAGGTGCCGCGCTTATAAAAATACGCTGTAATTTTTCTTGAAACGCGTAAAATTTATTCCTATCGTGGAAACTGGCTCGTGAATTCTTCGTTATAAAACTTACTTTAAGAATTAATGAAAAAAAAAAGAAGCTGGATGAAAAATGATTTGAATATCAAGTTGACGTTACGCATAATTCGAGTAACATTATTCTCTCTAACTTAATATTTTTGAAACGTCTCGCGTTAACGCGATAATCATTATAAATTTCAGATACAATTGCGAGGTACTCCCCTTAATATTTTTATTAATATGATGACAAATTAAAGTTTTTCGATTAGAAAGATTCGAGCTGAATTTTTTTAAGTCGTAGTAAGAAACTAAGTCGCGATTAAAACGGTAAGTGCCTGTTGGCACTGGAGGGATAGGGAGTCGCGCTGGCCCTTTCGTGGCTCGTCGCACGTCAAATTACCGGCCGTAAACGACCGTGCACGGATTATGATTCGCGCGACGTAGCCGAGAACGCATTTGCATGTGCCTGTGAATGCCCGATGCGAGCTCATTAGTCAATGTCACTTCGGTTCCTGTTACCGACCGGCAACGTTTGCGAGAGAGGAAAAAAAAAGGAATCGTCGCTCGGTATTCTAATTTGGCGGCGAGTCATGCATAGTTCTTCGTGGCACGCGGCTTTCCCGGTGGCCGCGAGCAAAATATGCGCATTCGTTGGTACGTGAAAAAATTCGTGAAATAATAAACGTCGATTTGAGTCGGTTCGCGATCGAACATTTTGAAATATTGTAAAATCACATTTTGCAACAATTTTCATAACAGTATTGTTATAAAAACACGTGATTAACTGCACAAATGTTTGTAAAATGCTAACGCAGTAATATAAATGTTTTACGGCTGATTTATTAAATTTTTCCTCACTTTTCACCCTTAAGAGAGCAATGCATTATTTTTTTCTTTAAATTGAATTTTTTTTGCGTGTAATATTGAAAAATTATGCACGATTTCGGAATAAGTTTCTTGCAAATTCTCATTGAGTAGCATAAAGAAAAGATTTTTATTAGATTTATTCGTTGAACTATATTTAAAGTAATTCGAGATATTCTAAGGCAATATCAAACCCTCCTTCTTACTCATGCATATATGCGCACACGTTGCCAAGAGAACATGCTCGAGGAATAATAAACTGGCATGATAAGAAAGTAAGGCTTATTGTGAATCAAATTTTTTCACGGCGTAGAGTGCTGATTTAAAAAATCGATTTGTATAAAAATTACGTCAAAATAATTTTATTACAATGCTTTCGATAAAATTGATACTAAATACATATAGATGAAAGCATAATTGTGAAATATTATTTATATTTTATAAATTATGTCCATTAAGTTGGAATTTTGTATGCATTTTGAACATTAATTTAATGATATGTAGATTTAAATTATATGCAGTATTGCGTATTGAAAATATGTATATTTGAATAAAAAAAATCACATAGTAATATTTTAAATTTGTGTTACAATAGTGTTATTTGTAATTTTTCACTTACATTTTCGAAGATTAACAAGACAATAAATAATGTAATTATTTAATAAATTTTGTAGTTAAAATATGATAAAACTCATAAAGAAAAAAATTGATATCGATGATATAAAATATCGCAAACAGCAATACTGAGAATAAACATATTTCCCGTTGAACTTGCATTCGATTGGATGATGAATAGTATCAGTCGCACTTGCGATACTATTCGTATTATTTTTGTAAAGCACATGTTTCCCGTACTATTCATACTATTTCTATAAAGCGCGCTCGTTGTCTTCTTTGCTAAGTTCTCTCTGGGGTATTTACTTGGAACAATTATCGGGCGATTTCAAAGTGTAATTGCATCCGCATGAATTATCAATGTACATCAAAGTCCCACCTCCTCCTCTTTGATCCGATACGAGCGTAGATCGTCAATCGTGCTGGAGCTGGAAGTAAAGCTCTGCAAATCCGCGTTCCACGAGATATAATCGAGTCCCTATCGATTATTACCATTGGAAATACACTAATCAGCTTCTACATGTTCAGGATATAATTGTTATTATTATAATAACTTGTAAAATTCAGATTAACTTGACGAATCACAATTATAATGTATAACTCGTATTCTTGTCTATTATATTTTGCCAATTTTGTTATAATTGTTATTATAATAATAATTATAATAATAACAATTATAATTGTTATTATTATAATTATTATTA
>VBVQ01001909.1:0-29392 GCA_011636635.1 Tetramorium simillimum | reverse complement strand
GGTACCTAGTATCCGGTAACTTGGGATGCGAGCAATCGCCAACCTCTGCGCCGGCTTGTCCCATCGGTGCTCCGATGTAAACTACCGTACACGTTTATTTAATTATAAAAGCATAACGCGTAATTTTACAAACGAGATACGAGAATGTTAATATTAATTCCTCGCGGAATGTTCTGTGCTACGCATGGTTACTTAATTGTAACAGCGGATTATATATTTAACTGAAATATAATTTTGACTGATAAAAAATATTCGAATATTAATATTGCTGAATTCTTAGCGGAATATATAGTTCATCGAATGCTTATGCTTCATTACGAAATTTTCGCGTCTTTAATGAATTTAAAAATGCAAAGTCAATCAATTGACGCCAAAAAATATGACATGAGAACGCTATTAGAAAACACCGTAGGAAGATAAAAATATCGTTGTAAAAAATACAATATACATAAATTTGATATTTTTTACAACGATATTTTTATCTTCCTACAGTGTTTTCTAATAGCGTTCTCATATAATATTTTTTGGCATCAATTGATTGACTTTGCATTTTAAAATTCGTTAAAGACGCAAAAGTTTTTAAATACATAAGCATTCGATAAACTATATCGAGGGATACACGACAAATGCATTCTATGATAAATGACATTCTTATAGCGCTCACAGAGACTTATCGCTACTTTCGTATTCGGCCTCATTCGACGGTTTAGCGATATAAGTCTGTTATTCTTTCGTAAATTTCGGTAAAGAAGCATTTGTAAAAGGAGGGTGCCGCAGTAATTACGTAAGTTTTTCGGGACTCTATTTCGCGGCAGATTGCGGGACTCCTGAGGACGGGAGGAACGGCGAATAGTCCGGATCATAAGTCAAGCTTCTCCTTCCGCGACGATGACGATCCCATCTTCTGGCGAGGCAGTCGTTTCTCATACGCCTCGCCTGCATCGGTGCAATGTCCGATGAAAAAGGGGGAATGAGAGAAGGGGGAGGAGAAGAAGGAAGAGGAGAAGCAGGCTGCGAGGTCCAGGACCGCAGTTTGGGTGAAGCTATTCAGCGCGTCACGGCAGCTCTCTCTCTCTTCTAGATTCTCCTGCTTTCAACCCTCGACCGGCTGCAAGGCATCCGCAACAGGCGATCGTCTCATTAAAATATTTACTTTGAAATCCAAATTGCTCGATGCAATTATCTTGACTGAACTTAAAAAATCAACGGCCTTACGCTCACATGTATATACTTTTCATTCGTTATCCCTGTACTGTTATGTAATTATGCATCGCGACTCAACTAGATGTTACATTTTTTATCTCGATGACAAGCGTGACAATGGAAAAATGTAAAATGAAATATGAAAAAATAAAGACTTTTATTTATTACTCTGTTCTCCGATCCTCTCTCTCTTTCTCTGTCCTTGTGCGGATATGCTTTAATTAGATCTTAATTGCAAAATTGCACAATATGTATTCAAATTATGCTAGAGAATTACATTATTCTATTTTCATTTAATTTTAATATTCTCTTTGTTCTTTTAAAACTTTAAACTATTCCACGCTTTAAATTTAGAATTCAAATCGTATAACGTTCTTATAATTTAGTAAAAGTTTAATATAATTTAGTTAAATATAATTTTACTATACGTTATTGCATAAATGAACAAAACCAATTTTTCAAAGCAATTTGTACAAAATACAAACATTTTTATGTTCTGTATAAATTGCCTTGTGAAAGATTGGCTTTGTGTGTCTGTACGTCTTTCAACTTTATTTCTGCCTTGCTTCTAAAAACTTTATAATGTAAAGAATTATATATTCAATTCACATAAAGTTATATCATTTTGATCTTTGAAAAAGTACCTGTTTAATTCTGCGAAATTTATTTCTAGCTTAATATTACATTTTTTTTTAATACAATATTTTTATTTTTTATCGTTTGTTTTTAATCGTTCGTTCTTGCTGTGCTTTAAATTTAATAATAACATAATAAAAAAAAATTAGAATTTTATGAAATTTATATTTATAAGTTAGTTTTTCAATGCTTCCCCCAATCCATCCGTATGTTTCCGTATCTATTAAATATGTAACTGATACAAAATCGTATGTAAATCCATGCAAAATACGATGCAACAAAATATATTTGCATTAATTGACCGCCATGAACTTAGAATCATTCCCTGCTTAACGATGGATTACATAAGCCAGGACTCCCGTACAGGCGTCATAATCAAAAAACTCGTTAAGTTAATCCACCGCATTGCTGCCGTGTGTGACCTTAGAAATTACCCAGCCTTTGAACTTATATCTATTGAACGGTACGCGACGCGCGGTTCCATTTTTTTTTCATGTAACATCGAGTGACCTTTAGAGGGATGTTGCGAACGAGTGTGAGAAACGCGTAACCGGGAAACCGGATTCAATTAAAATCCACTTCCCCGAGCGGAACGTTCGATTTTTCACAGAGACGAGATACCGATTGACGAGGATTCGTTTATGCGGCTTACGTACCAGTTACGGTTTCCATTTTCCGGCGCGGAGCGATGCATTCGGATCGTGCACGATCCGGAGAGACAGAGCGGTTTCGTGAGGAGCAGAGATCCGGGATCACAATAACGATCGTACCGGGCCGGACGTCCCGGTGTACCCGGGGACAACGAGACACGGGAAAAACTGCACACACACCTCCGTTCGAGCCGCGGTGGACTTGACACGGGTCGGTCGCGAAAGGGAGGCTGCGAAACTGCGAGATGAAAGCGGAGCGCAACCCCCGGTGCGCGCGCGCAGCATCCCCGGAAGCAGCCCGGCTAGATCGAGGGGTAGCCCTCGGGACCGCTTACTCGCGACTTCTCGAGTCAACGCCGTGATACTCCGTACTCGCGTTCCTGTTTCCTTGACCCTTATTTTAGGTGCTTCCTTAAAGGTGTACGATCAAAGTTCTTTGCTAAATAAAATTCCTGAAATTTTCTCCCTCCATATTTTTTCGAATGTGGAATTTAATCTTTTATTTGCCTCGGGAACAATCTGTAATTTAGATTTTTTTCATTATTATTTAAATTGGTAGTATTAAATTAATATTAATGTTATTCATAAACTCCGAATGCTATTGGTCGATTTTTAATCATAGGCAATCAAAGGCAAATATATTTTTATAAAATGTATAATATATATAGTTTATTATAAATATATTATTTATTAATATTGTAATTTTTTATTCATCAATGAATTATATATATTCTAAACTATTTTACAACATTCTTTGAAGAGAAAAAAAATTTACATTTCTCTTATACATATGTATACTCATATCTTTAAATATTTTATTGAATATGAAGGTATATTATTTAAATTTACATTTTTTTTCAAGTATCTTGAAGTATACGCCAGATATTTTTTTAAAGCTACGGGAAGTATAAAAAGTTGGAACTTCTCATTCAAACTCATCGAGAAGAAGAGCTACTCTGTCTTCACAACAATTCGCGAATGAGAGGAAGTGCATGACGCTCTAAAAAACATCCTGTGTCGACGTCAATCGTGTAATTAATAAAATAGAGCTCTCGTTTTGAGTCGGCGCGATGCAGACTCGTGCGGGTCCGAAATCGAACTCGCGCAGAATCCAAATTTTTATTTTAAATTATGAAACTCCCTACGAAGCTTAATTGATCTTGGTTCGCAATAAAGTTTTAAACCTCGATGAAAAGTTTTGTCACATAATTTTTCGACTTCTTTATAAATTTTATAACTGTTTAAAAAATTTCTCAAATACGAAACACTTTAAAAATGTTAAGAAAGTCCACGTCTTTTCTAAAATTCTTTATATGTGTTTTCTCAAATAATTTAAGATTTTTCATTTTATAATTCCCAAGGGGAGAACTTATAAAATTTCAAAAAATTTATATCTTTTATAGAAATCTTCATAAATCTAGAAATATGAAAAATTCTTAGTAACATGAGATACTAGGATATTATAACTTTAATCTTTGTATAAATTCTTAATTCTTAAGAATATAATTTTTTTCGATAAAATACGTGCAGTTTATTGAGTTGGAAAGAAATATACAAAATTCACACAGAAATATTATTATTATTATAGGCTACCAAGATTCAATGCATCGAAAACGATGTCTTTTCTAATTGATGGTAAAATAAAATGGGCACAAGCTCATCCATTGTGTTACCGAAGAACACTGGAAACTGGAATAAATAAGAATGCAATATGAAATATTTATGAAAACTCGGAGCCCGCCGGCTATACAATTTATGTCCATTTCTATCAATGTAGATTAACTTTAATCTCGGCTTAACTTACTTTCTGTCCTCTTCTAATTCTTAAAACTAGATAAAAAGTAAGTTAAACCGAGATTAAGCTACATCGGCAAAACCGAACGCATTAGCCGCTCCCACACGCGTGGAGTCCGCCGCGAGACCGCGCGGACTCGGAAACGGGACTGCCCGCGACATCTGTCGGCGCGCCGCGCGAAACCGCGTCCGTGACCCGCAACGCCACCGGAGCCGGAGCGGACTAGCGGAGGAGACGGTCGGACGTTCTGCTCCGGACGATACAGGAGATCGCAGGATGGCACGCGGATAGTCGTCGGGGCTTTTTACATTTTATTTATATTTCTCGCGGACCCGCGCTCTCGCGAGGCAGGTGCGATGGCGTCGACTTACATCAAGGATGAGACGGGTAAGGTGCCGATATTGCACGGCGCGCCGCGAACGGGCGTGCTATCTCGCGGCCCCGCGTTACCCGCCGGCTCTAACCTCGGCCGTTGTAAACAAGTGTACGAGGATTCGGTATCGCGTAATAATAGATCGTTCCCTTTACCCGCGCGCTATAGTTAGACCGGTCAAGCCCGGAGGATTTTCACGTGTCCCGAAACGCCGCGGCGTGTTCCCCCCCGGCCTGCTAGAGTTCTTGTTATAATGCATTTTTTTTTTAAATTTAATACAGCGCTTGAAATGTTCCCGCAGTCGTAGATGCCGACGGCAGCATTTCGCACAGATGTGGCCAAGATGTTATGACTGAAACGCGCGATTGTTGTTTCAGGTACGTTTATTCCGGCAAGTCAACGACCCGATGGCACATGGCGCAAGCAGCGGCGTGTGAAAGATGGATATATTCCACAGGAAGAAGTTCCATTGTAATTATGTTTTTCTTAATGTCTTGATATTACTTGTCTTGACTTTGTTTCACGCTTTTTTTTTATTATTCCCTTTGCAGATACGAAAGCAAAGGAAAGCAATTGGTAAAGAAGCCTTTATATCCTGTGGGTGCCAGTCCAGAATTTATAGCCGAACATAAAGCCAAGCTAGAAGCTCTGGCGGCGAAGAACAAAGTGATACCTGGCACGCAGGCGAAAACCCAAGAGGGGTCCAAGAAGAAAAAGAAGAAGAGCAAGTCGAAAGCCGCGGAACCCGTCGCCGAGGGGTTGTCCAAAATCACGATCTCAGAGCCCGAATTTCATAAAGAAGTCTCAGCCCACACCGACAAACCGCTACTTACAGCGAAACAAATCACGACAAACAACGTGACTAAGGACAGTTCGAACACCGCGCAGAAAACGACGACCGATCCGCAGAAGAGATTAAAAAACCTTCGTAAAAAAATTAGGGAAATAGAAGTGTTGGAGGATAAAATCAAAACTGGTGCTCTGAAAAGTCCTGATAAGGAGATACTCGAAAAAGTCGCGCGGAAAACGGAAGTTTCGAAGGAGATAAAAAGATTAGAGGCCGCTTTATAGATTCACATCAAATTGAAACTTTCACACGAATTTGTCAGTGCCATCAGAAAATGGTGCGATTGTAAAACCTGATCGATAACAATATTATTGTATGACAAGGTAAACCTTTGTTTCCTTTCGATGGTTACATTGCAGTTTAATATTGCATCTCGTATTAATAATTTTTTTTATTTACTCAGTGTGTAGATTGATAATATTGATACCTTTATATATATCGATGATATTGATTGTCAACGATTCTGATACTTGAGCAAAAACTTATCCATGCGTCTATAGATACATAATTGTATATAAGAGAACTTACGTGAAAGTTTTAATAAAGACGAACGGAGTTTTCGTTAAATGAATTATCCTCTGCACGTCATGATTCAAGCCGGTTAAAAGAGTAAACAGCTCGTTTTAGATGAATTTATATTAGTGATCACGAGATGATCTAAGATACATGTAGACATCTGTGAAAGTGTTTTAATAAGAATTATTAATGCATTTAATGTGATAAGATAAACTATCGATTTATAATATTTATAGCGAATAAACCCGAAATTATGTAAAAGTAAAAATTGTCGCTCTTTTGTGAGAGAAATAAATGTTCTCAAAATTATTATTGCATAAGTTTTTGTTAACAGTAATTTTATTATATCAATAAAGTATTGTATGATAATTATAAATCATTTTATATAATTAATTTTTCTATAGGAAATATTCGTGGATAGTCCTGTCAGTTTAATTGCGTCCTCCATTAATATTAATAATAATGATGCTAAGGGAGACGGTTCTCGGCGAAACTCGCCTGCGGTACTCGGTCTCAGATTAGGTCCATTGTGCCTTCCCTTCTTTAATCTATCGATTACGGAAGTCCGGTCCTTCTTCCAGAAAAAGAGTCTGTCTCCAATCGATAGGCGTACGAAAAATGGGATATAGGTGTATGGAATGAGAAGCCATTGGAATTTGAACCTTTCCGTTACTAATCACTCGCGTTAGCAGGAAGCCACGCGTCATCCCGTCTATTAATATTACTTAAATTACTTTTTATAATCTAGCCTGAATAGAAAATCCGTTTGTCGATTTTACAAAAGCAATAATTAACCATTAAGTACGAATGCAAATTGGGAGCATCGAGTAAAATACTGCAATGTAAAACATGGTTTACATCAATTCAGCAAAAAAAAGGATGTCAACGGCACATGGTATTCCCAAGCGGTCACCCATCTAAGTACTAACCATGCCCAACGTTGCTTGACTTCAGTGATCAGACGAGAACTGGTATTTTCGAACGGGGTATGACTGTTGACAGTAAAATGTATTTTTGTGTTTCATATATACGTATACTTTAAAATAACAGAACTTAAAATAAATTTTTATTAGTGAAACTTTGACACTTAAAAAAAAAAAGAAGAAAATGATACGCAATTGTATGCAATTAATAAAATAATACCAAACTAAAATTTTTTTAAATGGCTAGCGGTAGAAAATTAAAGTTTCCGTAACGTTAAAAATCAAATGTATTAATTCATACATTTACAAATATGCATACATAGCGCATATGACAAATGCACAGTGATATACCAACGGTTAGCAAAAACTTTTATCCTCGACTTGATTCTACCGTTGCTAATGCAGCGTGTCAATCTCGCTTCAAGTCTCACCGAGCTAATCTAAGATGTCGTGATTTCAACATTGTTGTCTCGCGGTCCTGGAGTTTTACCAAAAAAAAAAAAAAAAAAAACCTCAATACATTGTTCGACCGACAGAAGGACCCAGAACGACTGTTGCTGGTGATACAAACGTATGTAAATTTAAGAAAAGAAGAAGATAATAGTTGACAAAACATAATTGTCATAATCTTGCGGATCTTGCAAAGTTAAACTCGTGACTGTCTCTATTAATTGTAATATATTATTATTAATATTTCATTGTGTATGAAAGAGCGCGAACTTTATGCCGTAGATCCAGAATGCCGGATAAAGTATGAAGCTTTTCAAGCTTATAGTGCACCAGAAGAACTTCAGCGGGGAGGACCTGATCATCAACCCGAAGGATTATCCTGGCATAAAGACCGGCGATGTCGTCGAGATTTACCATCCCGACGATGAGTTCAGCCGCCTGCTGCTGCAAGTCACCTCCTTTAAGGAGGATCTCCAGGGTCGTGAGACCATCAGCGTGGAGAATAACGTAGCGTCGATGTTTCAGCTGCGTACGTTCGGCGATGTATACATGAACATAGTGAACCCGGATGACGTGGCTCTAGATTCTATAGAATTGACGTTTAAAGATCAGTACATGGGACGCAGCGAGATGTGGCGTCTGAAGAACAGCTTGGTATTCCTTTATTTTACGTTTAATTGATTGTCTCTTTTGTATCTCTAGGCGAAGAATTTTTATACAAATTGGCACACTTCAGAAATACTGAAAAAGTTTAAACTTTTTTCTTAGAATTTTTCATATATGTAAATTTTGAAATATTCTAAGATTTCTCATTCTGTAATTTCTAAAAAATATCTGAAATTTTTATAGATTTTATAAGATTTTATCAGACATTATGAAATGAGAAATCTGTAAAAATTCTGAGAAATTTTTGTTATGAAATTATAAAGAACAATTCTGAAATTAATTCTAAAAAATTATATGAGTATTTTTGAAAAATTTTCTCCAAAGATGTACATAAGCATATATTTCTTTTAGGTAAACACTTGCGTATACATTAATAAGAAAATAGAGTTTTGCGGCGGCAGCATACGTTGTCAAGTGTATGAGATGTGGTCACAGGGCGATCGTGTTGCTTGCGGCGTCATAACTGATGACACCAAAGTTTGTACAAAATTATAGTATTTTGTTAATGTCATACATTTATCTTTATTACAAAAGCTCTGATTCTCAGGTAGTGTTTCGATCTTCTACGAGCATGGTATATTTATTCATCCAAATGAGTTCTGAAATGTGGGATTTTGATATACATGGAGATCTTTACTTTGAAAAGTCAGTTAATGGATTCTTAGCGGATTTATTTCAAAAGTGGAAAAAGAATGGCAGCAATCACGAAGTTACCATAGTACTGTTCTCGAGAACTTTCTACAGTGCGACTAGTTTGGAGGAATTCCCGAATCATATGAGGGAATGTTTGCAACAAGATTACAGAGGGAGATTTTATGAAGATTTTTACAGAGTTGCGGTGCAAAATGAAAGATTCGAGGATTGGAGTAATATCTTGGTGCAACTGCGTAAACTGTTCACTGATTATCAAAAAATTGTTTTGGAATATCACCAGAAGCCAGGTATTAATATGCCTAAGGCAGTAAATTCCACTGCTGCACAAGGCAATTTTCTAGAAGTGTTAAATATGTCTCTGAACGGTAAGTAAAGAATTACCGAACCATTAAATAATTTATCCTATCTTATTCGTGATATTTTTACAGTTTTTGAAAAGCACTACTTGGATCGCAGTTTTGATAGGACTGGTCAGTTATCTGTAGTCATTACACCTGGAGTTGGAGTCTTTGAGGTTGACAGGGAGCTGACAAATGTGACGAAACAGAGAATCATTGATAACGGTGTGGGAAGCGATTTAGTATGCGTTGGGGAGCAACCGCTTCATGCAGTTCCTTTATTGAAGGTGCTATAAATACAAATATATACATATATACATTTATATTTTATTTATATAAAAGTAATATATGCAACGTTTAATTCTAGTTTCATAACAAAGATTCCTCCATAAATGCACCAGATGACTATAGCATGCCTCACTGGATAAATCTCAGTTTCTATTCTACGAATAAAAAGATTCCCTACTCCACATTTATCCCGCGAATAAAGTTACCACAGAAAGTATCGAAATGTTCGACGGATAATGAAAAATTACATTGTAAAACTAGACTTCTGCAAGAAGATCCAAGAGAATGTCTACATAATACGTTATTTAATTACGATGCTTATGATACACAAGTGTTTCAATTACCAACGGTTCATACTTCAAGGTAAATGTGTTTCCTTTAGTATTATATGTTCATATACCTAGTAATAAATCTGAAATATTTTCTTTTTAATATAGCAAAACATAATGTTCTCTCTTTCTTTTTCTTTAAGAAGTTACATGAAAATATGAATTATAATAAAATTCTAAAAAATAAATTTAATAATTCTTCATTGTTTATTAAATTAATACGTATAATTTTTTATCGGTTTTTTCAATTGTTTCAGTGTACAAAGGATAAATACAAGGAGAAAAAAGACGAGCGTGGTGTGCCTTGAAACTCATAATAATGATCATTTGTTAAAACTCTTGAAACGTAAAATGTCGGATCCCGATATACATCATCCACCACCTGAAACACATTCACCACCAGTTGTTGCATTACGAAGTGCAGCGATAACGATACCTCACAAAACAGATGACGATAACACTGAATCTAATGAGGATAGAACTGGTAAACACATATATGTTCTATAATAATTATATTATACTATTATACTATGAAAATATTTATAGAAATATTAAATAATTGCGATAATTGCATTAGGTGTATCCAGAACACCGGCGAAAAGCGATTTAACCGACTCTGAGATATCTCCGCCCTTTAGACCTATTGTTGGAAGCGCTGGTAGTCCAACGAACTCAATTTCTCAACCAACGAATATACTTAGGCCTGGTAGAGCATTAATCAATCCTTTTGATCCATCACATGTTACCATTAAACTTACCAGCAATAGACGACGATGGACTCACATATTTCCGAAAGGTAATTATATTTGTTTTATATTGATAAATTCATTCTTTTTATCTTATTCTACGTATACGTAATTATAAATGCGTTGAATGTCATTCATATAAAGTAACAATCAGTGGCTGAAAATAACAGCTATTTCAACAACTTCTTAATTGCCATCTTGCATGTATTATTTAATTATTTAAAATATTAAAGTATTAAACCGCAGAGAGAGAGAGAGAGAGAGATGACATAAATTCATATATGTATAAAATTGATCAAAGTTATATTAATAACACAATAAATTCCACAGGGCCTACCGGAGTTCTAATACAGCAACATCACTATCAAGCTGTTCCAATGCAAACATTGGAGTCACAAAGTGAGGCTACACCATCAACCATGAGTGGATCCTCAATGGAAGTTGCGGCGAACAATTCAAATCAGATTTCGAGATCAGCATCTCAAATAGGATTCCAAGAACGTTAGTATTTAGTATTATTAAATTAGGTCGTCTATAAGTAGTACGAAACATAAGAGATACAATAAATAATAATGTTCATGTTTTTATAGATACAAAAGGGAAGTTACAGCGACCTAGTGTTACTAATGGAGATAAGACTGCAAATCCTTTAGCAATGGCAAATAAAAGTCTTACTCTTTTGTGGGGTGCTACTGGTGAGCAGGAATGGACGCCTGCTTTAACAACAGGTTTGCTTTAATATTTTTGATAATTCTTTGAATTTATATCTATACATTTTACAGGAACTAATAGAAATATTATTCTCAAATATTTAATATTGCTCTTCACTACGTTATTACTTAGGAAAAAGGTTAATATAAAGCAGTTTGAATAATTCAAAACATATAGATATGTTGTAAAGTTTAATTAATATTATTTCATATTGTAAACCCTAAAAAATGCAACAAAGTTATCGACTTAGCGTGACCATCAATAAGCTTACAGTTTAAAAGAGAGAATTCCTCAATAATCCTGAATAATAAGATTTAAAAATATTTTTCGATTGAATAACAAGTTATTTACATTTACACATAACACATATAATTCCAGTATCCAATGTCCATAAATTATATAATGCTTCTTATGTGTATTGTGCTTTAATCACATACAGTATTTCATTCAGAATGTTTGATATAATTTAAATAATATAATATCGATATATAATATATAAGCAGGAGTAGTCCTGTGGTTTTGGCTTCGAATTATAGTGGCTCTACGTAATGAAAATTAATATCCTCCATTCTTACATTTTATATTAAAAATATTCACAAATGTATACCACATTATCTTTAAGTAAGATATACATATGTAGACATTTAGCAGAGACAGAAACAATGGTTAGGATGCATGGTTCGTTGGAAATCACTACAGATTTGCTCCTGTTTATAGCTAATGCAATGACAACGAAAAATTAAATTACTAGAATTATACATTTGATGTCAGATATCAGTATCAAAAAAGATTAATAAGTCATAACAATTGATAATATTTATGAAAGAATGAAAATACTTGGAATCACATCTTGAAAACAAATACTATTCTAATATAGAGGATATGATCATTTATGCATTCATAAAACTTGTTGATATGTATACAGAAATATGTGTTTCTTTTTTTTGTAATACAGATTATACTTTAATGATAAGTTAAATCTTCACAATTTTTCAATAATACGTTTCCTTTTTCACTTGATTATAATTTTGCATTTATTTTACACAAGTAAAGTAGTTCTTTTCTTTTTTATAATAGCTTTGCTTAACCCAATCTTGCAGTTACGCTCTGTTCTCATAGAATCGCATCTCTGTATTGTCGGATGATTACATCCAGATATATGTATTTCATACATCTGCGAAAGGTTTTTTTCGCAAGGAAAGAAATATTTTCATTCTTAAATATATCCAATATTTATTTTTACAAGAGCCTCGATTATCGATACGAATAATATTGTTTATTTCCATGCTATGGTACGTCTAATTGGGATGCAACGCTGGACGCATTGATACGTGTGTGATGTACAACTATGATGTCACTTATGCTGTTTTACAGCAATCATAGGTTAGCGCCATATACTATTAGGGATTGATCCGGTTATGGTATACATTTGTTTATCTACATTAGGGACGTTAGCCCGAAGTAGAAGCATCACTATTAAATAATTTTTTCACAATTCTTCACCATGTCTTCACCATAATGATCTTACATGTCTGATGCATGTATGTACATATAGCAGATTTTCAGTTTTTCGAACAATTTTCTCTTTTTTTTAAATGATGCAAAACATATGTTCTTCTGCCTGATATTTTCAACTTGTTTCTTTACGTTGAAGCTTACCGTCTTCGCTATGAGCCGCTTTCATCTATCGCACAGGCCGCTTGTTCTTTGCTAAGCATTTCACAAACTGTGCTGTTTTTCGATTAGATATATATGTTACTTCACATAAAGCTTATACTTTTCTGCATTATTAATATTTTTATTTAAATTATTTTATATGTCTCCTCTCACTGACAAAATGTGCTACAGTATTAGGTTTTCCACATTATATGTTAAGGCATACCTATGATACGTAGCTGTTTAGAGATGCTTTTATTACATTCTCTTATTATATTCTCTCTTTTCTGTAGATCTAATCGAGTAACTTTATTGCACCGAAGTATAAAGAAGTTAATCTATTTTAGATCCATTAGTTGCCTATTGTGTTAAACACGTGACTTAATAACTCAAAATTGATATATCACTAGAAAATATTATTTGTTAAGCACATTATGACTAATAATTGTCAGACAGCATGCACTTAGAGAGAAAAAAGATCTTTAATCTTTATCATATATAAATTATAGCATTTGCGAAACATGAATATTGTTATGAATGTATATACAATAATGTATATTTATCATAATTGAAGGTGTTCAATATGATAAAGATTGAATTAAATATACAGAATGTTTCAGAGAATTTTTAAATATAATTTCATACGAACTTTATAATAGAATTTTTTTTTAAATAGACTTAAAATAAAAATTTATAGTTTCTTGGAGATCTCTATGACGTTATTAATATTCTATAGAACATTCTGTATAATGGAAACTATATATCAGTAGTTTCTGCCGGAAGGCGGACTGAATATTCCTTTCACTGGTAAATGGAGGTTGAATCAGTAATACAGTAGATTCTCGAAAAACTGACATTTCTCAAATATCAAAGTTGAGACATTTTCCTATAGAGACAATTATCATATAATCCAGGAGAAAATATAAAGTGATAATGTCTCAGTGCTTTAATTTCTATAATTTCTATTCAACTGCAATGAGTGACATCTCATCGAGCATCTACTTTTTGTAATTACATATGGAAGAAATAGATATCAAATAAAAATAGGAGCTAGAAAGCTTTGAAGCTGGAAATGAATATTCTTCAATATCGATTATAAAACTCCAACTTATCTGTTTCTTCTTGCACATAGAACAATATTTTCAATCACTTCAATCACTTTAAAACCGTATTCGAAATAGGGGTTGACTGGAAATCTTTAACAATTCCTGCGTGCCTGCCCATCACTACTGATTACTTCCCAGACAAGCGGAGCTTGCAAAACGATTACGTCGTGTCGGACTATAATCTTCTCCCGGACGACGTTAACGCTGATTTTGCTCAACAGCGAGCGATATACAAGAAACCGCTCACGACTGTGGAAGTGTTTAAAGAATTGGTCTCACAGCGTTTGTCCCAAGTATGAGTAAAGCACTCGGTCTTATGTACTTTGTATAATTATATCTGTATATTTAGAGTAATCATGAATATTTTATTTAAGGGTTTTCAGTTAATTATTTTACCGTCACTTAACAAGAATCAGAACAACGCCACTAGTAGCAACCTAAATCCCCCAATTAGTACGGTAATGCGCGGCAGGCAGACCGAGTCTGAGCCGAAAGAGGAATATTTACTTAGCATTGGAAGAATTTTTCACAAAATATCTCTGTTTGATAATTCTATAACAGTTACGAGGTATCGCCCACGGTAAATATTACATTTATAATTTAATGTTGGAATTATTTTTTATCAATTAACTGATTGCAATGGAATTTAATAGATCTCTCTTTATTTACTTAGTTTTCACGTTTTAGTCTCTCATGTCCATTTCTCTTAATGTAGATTAACTTTAATCTCGGTTTAATTTACTTTCTATCTTTTTTTAGTCCTAAGAATTAGAAAAAGATGAAAAATAAGTTAAACCAAGATTAAAGTTAATCTGCTGTGGTAGAAATGGACATCAGCCATACTTTGCAAAAATCAATTTTTTCAAAATTTTAATTATTCAATATTATCTCATGATATAATTACCACATCTACATTTTTATTTTATTTTCTTGCATATAAAATACTTTTTAAAACTGTTTTAAAAAGTTTTTAATGGATTGATACTAAAAAGTAAGATATAAAATTTGTTTTTAACACGTAAGATATATTTAAATAATTTTTATTACAACTAACGTTTTTCCAGTGCAATATGTTACACTGGAAAAATTTGGCAATAATTATATTTGCAGGCACCCTTATCCACCTTTCAATATTCATTATCAATATCGATTTCATGCTCCGCATCATGACACGTACGAAGTCTCGCGGGTGTCTTTCACCACAGAAAAACTCGAAACCTATAACTGGAATTATCTAGACCATTACATTTGTACACGAGGTCACACTGATTTTGCTTTAGTAGAAGTGAGTGGGTTTCCAAAAGTCCGGTTTTCCGCATCATTATGGAAATACTAACTTCGATATTTCGTTTTATTTCAGGATCTCAAATATGTTTTCTTTCAGGCTCTTAAATATTGGAGATTTCGAGTATTTCTATTACCATATAATAATCCTGCAACCCGCAAAATTTTAGAAGGTTCTCCAAGATGTGACATATACACTCCGCTTAGTAATGCTGAACAGGCGTCATTAATGGACGGCTTCCTGCGCTTCATTGAGGGATGGCTAAATAAAATACGACGGCCGAATCCCAATAAAAACTGGGTAATTTCTCCATTTTATATTTTTTATATGTATAGAGATGAATTAATCAATCCCAAATTATTCTCAAACTCGAATTATTTGTTAGACATTTTTTCTGTATTATAATTTAACAAATAATAGAAGACGTTCCAAAAAGTATAGTTGTATTACAAAGTAATGCAATGCAACAAAAGTTTATATGGAAAAGATATTTTTCATTATCTTTAAAGAAAAAAAGAAAAGGAAAAAAATTTTGTCAATCTTAATTTGATTAATTTTTATATCGAATCTTTATTGTTGCGTAATATTTAAATATATGTTGCTGATATAACTCTTTGGGACATCCCGTTATATTTATAAATATTTTGCAGTTATTCCATTCTATGTAATATTTATTTAAAATTGCTTGATAGTTTTGTTGTAAATTATGCTGTTTTGAGAGAGGAGATATATTCTCTTTCTTTTTATTCTGATATTTGAAAAATGATATAATGATCATATTTTACATACGACACGGAATATAAATTTCTCTTTGATGACAGTCTCTTTTTCTTGCATATATACAAGAAAATAATAAAAATTGTATTTTCGGGAATATCTCCTCTATACTATACTTGAATGTTGCATGCCCATATTTGATTGATTTGCGCAGATTTATTTTAATGCTTCTGTTAATTATTTATATCTTATTAACTTCTGAACTTTATGCAGTTTCTGTAAGCATACATATTGTAGCATAAAATATAATATTCTTAGCGAAATAATGGTCTCTGAAAAAATCTAATTCTATCAATTGTAGATAAAACATTGCTGTATAACATGCTGGAGAGACTATACAAGACACTAGGATATACAATTAGAAAACTAAAAAGAAATGCACGGCTTTTTACGAAGCTTCTTTTGACACTTTGCGTTAATGTCGGCCTATAACATGTACAATAGCAACATTCAGCACAGTATTAATTTACTACTTAACGATATAATACTTATACCCCTATACCTATACTACATATACGATCGTTCCGAAATACATATCAAAGTTTTATGAGATGTACACGTTCTCAATAGATTATGATTACGAACTCAGAATAGGTCTCTACTTACTAATTAGATTTACAAAAATTCGATATTACGTATAGATATGCGATAGGTAGAGACATGTAGCTGGAATGTTTGTATGGGGAGGGGTTTTCAGCATGATATGTTTCAGAGCCCCACAGCTCTAGGTGGTGTCCCTCCAAGAGATCCTGCCTCTCATTTGACCAGACGCAGGCACAGCACGAGCCTGATATTCCTCACTAACCAGGTACATCCTCCCCTCCTGTAGCCTCGATACACTGAGTCCAGTTGTTGGGATTCTCGTTCGTACGAGCTTCCGACTAGTTAATTGCAAGCGGTACAATAAGAGAAAATTTCTTAGAAAGATCTTTAATTCTTTACAGACTGTCGTCATATATCATTCCCGATATAGAATACTACAAATGAAGTAAAATTGCAGCAGGAAAGATAATTTTGCAGAACAGTAAAAAGAAGATTTCAAGATTATTCGGAGAGCGTAAGATGAACGCTCACAGGCTGCCACAAAATATTAACATTGATCTCTTTTGGAAACTTGTAATTGCAAGTTTTTTTCCTTGAATGTGGAATTATCCCAGCTGCTGTAACTTTACGCATTTCTTTTCAAGGCTAGACGTATCCGAGTTTCTCGATAGAATCGCTTCTTTGATACGTGTTACGTGGAATGATCAGGCCGCTTACACAATACAAATATAATCTCACGATAACTGTGATCGTGCTTGATATATTTTTGCATTGAATGTGCATCTATGATTTTTAGCGAGCTTATCCGTTATGCGTCAGATGTTACGATGTGTTTGATTTGACACTCTTCTCTCGTTATATGGGTATTATGTATATGTATACATAATACATACATATATATATATATATATATATATACATATATATTTATACACATATATATACATACACATATAGAATAAGACTTATGTCTTATACGAGAGCGGCACTTTTTAATGTTAAATATCGCATTCTAGTTACATATATCTTCACGATATCATCAGCTTAATCATTACCATTCGCAGTTATCCATACATGTCATCATACTTTCCAGACCAATCTAGTCGGCAGCTCTCCTTTCAGGGAGCGACTTGGGAGCAACCGTCTGCCAGAGAAACCAAGACCAAGGTTTGAATATGTCTAACTTGATGATTTCAGCATTGTTGCTTTGCGCCAATCTTTAACTGCGTAGTTTTGCGGACTCCTCTTTTGTTCTTTTTTTCAGTGGATTATTCCAAATTGGTGTGTCAATGGTTTTCATTCTTGCTTGATTTATTACGTACGGCAAATATTCACTGGAGCAAGGCACTTTTGCATCAAATTGTGTTTTAATTAGCTTATTGACATTTTGCGAAACACATTATCTTATCATACTACATATTTTCAGTGTGCATTTGACATAAGTACAACTTGTCCAGTACAAGAATGTATTCGACTTAAGTAAAGGAGGAACAATCAAAAAGCAATGTCTAATGCCGAAATGCGCAGTGAGGATATGAAGTATAAACGTAACATAATCAGTGAACTGTTCTTTAACGCTCTATTGGAGTTTGACATTATTTTATAACGTGTATGGGTATATTAAATCCAGTTTCTTTTCAGTTTAACGCTTTTGGTGATTGATCCACACTCTTGCTAAGATCAGAAGCACAACTAAAAAAAAAAAACAGGATGCACCGGTACATCTGACACAAGCGCATACAACATTTTCAGCTTCACTATATTATCTGCATGTCTTTTTATTGTGTTTTGCGTTGTTTTCATATAAACTACACTTGAGTGTTTCTGTACACTACATATACTACAAGTTATCTTTGCTCCGCACTCTTACTCATCGTGGGCTTTGATAACAACCGCCGCGACATTTTGATTAATATCCTCTCGATGTCACTCAATGTGAAGCAGGTGCAACGCATTAGGAGGAAAGCGAGAGGGGACCCCACATAGTTTCTGTATCTTTCAGCTTCTTTCATCTTTTTCTGTTTGTTTTCCGACTAATGACCGGTCCAGAGAGCATACATACGTGCCGAGATGCAAAAGTTTAAATTTAACGGCATCTGTATGTATGCTCTGTGTGAGCATTTTGGTAGTGAGTGAGGGAGTGACGGGGTTGTTGCTCCTCTGTACAGGAGAGGCATGTAGTGAATACCGCTGCGGCTGCCCGCACGTGCCTCGACACTCCTCGCCACGTGCCAAACAGGTTGGTCTCATTCTCTTATTGCTTCCGTAATTCAGATTAAAAATACGAAACGATTCGCGTACGACGAGTTGAACATTATACGTATATGTGTTTTACTTCATAATATGTAAATGTAAGGGTTCTAATTTCAAACTCATATTGTCGAGTATTCTTTTAGTTTTGTATGTGTGTGCTAAATAATGCGAACAGTCACAAAGCTATAATATTTTATATTAAATGAAAAATCGTGATAAATTAACTTTTACTTTAATTCACTTTTGACTAACTTGAGCCCAAATAAAATGGCTTGATTGTTAAATAAATGTAAAAGAAATATTCAAAGTTTATTGAGAATTATTAACAAAAAAGATGGACGGTTGCATTTCTTGACAATAACAAGTTTTTTTTGTTTATTTATTTTTATAATTTTATGATTTTCTTTATAAAATTTAAATTTGTGTCCGTGATTAAAAAAGTACTCGGTAGAATACTAGCATTTCATTCTTAAGATCTTGCGTAAATAAAATTCCTAAAATTAACAACGAATCTAACTTCAATAATATCATCTTACATTAGAAAAGCGTGGGGAATTATTTCTGTAAAGTTTTTATCTAATTTGCTGTGAGGTGACATGAAGAACAAAACATTTTCGCTTGTCTTAGATAGCGTTAACATAAATCGCTTCGTAGATTCTGCATCTTCCTTTTGCATGTTAGTAACAAATACTTAATGACTGTTCTTCATTCTCATGCGTGATTTAGGTCTGGTTCCAAAGTGATGGACAGAGGACGAGTGTCGCCTGCCAGTGAAGCTGTTTTGCCATTGTCTCTTGAACAACAGCAGCAAGATCATTTCGACACTAACGATGATAGGTACAATAAAACATCTAAACATTAATCAATTTATTAAATGATACTTTGTTTAAAAATCTCGAGGTTCATATAGAAGATATTTTATTTGATATGTTAATTACAAAACATTCAGTGTTAATTCACATCATTCTAGATACATTCTACATACTTTGACCGTTTTGGTATCAAATAAGTGATAATTATAAACTTAATTATCTGTGTACAGTGTAAATCAGGAGCTGACCAAGATAAAAAGCAATGCGACGAACGTGGAAATTTTAGAGGCCATGAAACACCCACAAACTGGTGTCGGTTTCTTAACACAACATCCCTCGCTTCCCAGCCAAACGTTTGTTAGCGCCGATGCAATCCAGTGGTTGAACAATCATATAGAAGGCGGCATGGGAATTGAACAGGGTATTAATGTCATGCAGGTAAAATTCATCAAGAAATCAGCTTTTTTAGCAAGATTGATTAAAACAGAACATTGCTTTTAAAAAAATGTGCACATTTTATTGTGCTTAAACAAAAAGAAAAAATTTTACACATTTTGTTCTAAGCTTTATTGTGATAGTAAAATTATATAATCAATTATATTATAATCAGTTTATCTTTATACAGGGAATGATTCAAGACAAATTGATATGTCATGCATCTGGTGACTTCTCGCAACCATTTATCTTAGGATTTTATTTATATCACATCGTACAGGATAAGGAAAATCAAAAAGGTAAATAATGAAACCAAATTGTTAACAATTTACAATTTAATCGCTTTCTTTTTGTAACAGCCGCAGACTATTCCGCTCCGCTCGGAAATCTGCAAAGTTTCGAGAACGAGTGGGTGGAGGTAGAAATGAGACCACCAAAAGGATGGTGTGAACCAACGTCTTCGACAATAGCGTCAACTCCCATAACAATACCTAATTCCGACATTGTTGACCAATCCAGCGTTCCATCTTTTTTGAGAGATGATATCAATTTGACCGAATCGATAGACGATAGAAGTTGGTCAGGTATTAAAAATATTCAGCTTGCAATTTATGCGTGTGCTCTTCATATCATTATATTGCAATATTTTTTTAAATAAAAGAAGAATTAACCTTTAATTTACAATGTATATAAATCATATACACAATAGACAAAGAACATTATTGTTTATGTTAATATTCGCATCGATAAAGTAGATATACAAAACGAGTCACTATATAATTCGATCTCTTTCAGTGCCATTCTATAAGCATACTCATCTTGATATCGATCTTAATAATAAAAGTGATAGAATCGAATGGGGTCATTTGAGATACCAATCTATTTACAAAGTAGATAATTCTTACGAACTCGTGGTACAATGGGTTGCATCATCCGGCAGTATAGTAGCCGATCTGGTAAGCAACAATTTATCTTCCTCTTTTTCGTTTCCTCCGTTACAATGTCTACAATTATTAATAATCAATCTTTGTCTGTTAGATATTCGTTTGGCAACGCAAGGCTCAAATGTGCGGAATACAAATGATACCAATTCCCAGCGATTTGTTAGCTCTACCTTATACCTTGAAGAGCGATCCTCTTAGAGGTCCTATTTTCATACCACTCGATACGGAATGCCTAATGGCAAATAAGCGGCACCTCTTTGAAGGTTTATTCTAATTAATCTATTACCAGCCTTATTTAAAACACTGTCCTATTTGATAAAAATAATGGATATAAATTTGCAGAATTTCGAGAGGATACCTATGCACAAAGGTTGTTTTTATTTCAAGAAGCAATTCTGCAGAGATTTGGCTTCATGCCGTGCTTAGTCGGGAATACCGAAAATGATCGCCAGTACGTTCATATTACCGGTAACGCATTTATATTAGTGCCATCCACCACGAATACTCGGCCACGTCCACGAACTGGTACCAATGTCATACGGCGAAATACAGGACAGAAAAGATATCCGATTCATTCGGACCAGTCCAGTCCACACGAAGCATACATTACCAGACATGTTGGTGGAAAGAAAGACGATCATAGTACAGACAGGAAAGTAAGTAATCTTATCGCATACTTAGACGATCATTTAAACTTTCATGAATTAATAATATTGGTATAATAAGATTTAGATTTAATAATAAAGGCTCTCTCTGAATAAAATTTGAAGAAAAATATTCGAGCATATTACGATGCAAATTGTTTTAGAACTATCTTTCGACAACATATTTTTTTCAACCTAGCGCTAAATTTCACCTCTATAATTGTTTTTGATTTTAGATAGGTTTTTTGTGGTCCTGGAATCATATGATCAGCCGCAAGTGGAGATCGTTATCTCTTTCGGCGGGCGATGAATTTTTCCAGAAGAAAATCATACAAGATTTTCGATACTTCTGTTCCAATGGAGACAATAGACTCAAAGAATTTTGGGAATCTTGTTGGGAGTTAAAGGAAAAAACTTGTGTAAAAGAGAAGAAGTGGGACAATATCATTTTTTAATCATCATTTTTTTCCAAAGATTTATTATCAACGGTCATTTATGTAAATTTCATCAAATCGTCAAATTGCTATTCGACTGTTGGATTCAATTGATCGAAAGTACAATTATGTAGCAATGTTTTTAAGATATAGTCGATAGCTCTTGTAAGCAGGATGTTGAAAGTAAATTTATATAATTATACAACATAATTATAATATGATATAAATTGTACAATATTATATATTGTTATTTAGACTAAACTAAGAACTATTTTGAAATTTGCATTTTGTTATGAGATTCATAAGTGATATGAATGAGCAGATTCATCGGGTTTGCATTTGTTGGTCATTTATAATAATTATACGTATGTATATGTATAATAATATAATATGTATAATATGTTTATATATACATATGTTATATTATTATACATACATATACATACGTATAATTATTATATAAATAATGAATCATGAATTGCAAATCATAAGTCGCATGTCTAGTTTTAAACGATTAAACGAAGCAATGTGGATTTGAATTAATTATCATCATCCAAGAGTGAGAAAAACTAGAATATTTTTAAGACTGTAGAACTGAAAAATGAAACAAGAATTGCAAATCAATTTTTAGACATTTGTTATTTGCTGTCTTTCCCATTTTAACTCTAACTTTCCCCTCGTGTGAAAATCTACTTCGTAATTTTTTATAGTCCAAGATCTTTATTTCGAGAAATGTTAAAAGACACATTATATTTTATATAGAATGCTTCTCAAATATTTGATATTTTAGAATATCATAATTTCATATAAACTTTTCTTTATAAAATGATCTAAAAAATAAATTCTTAAAATATTGAACAAATGTCTTGTATATAGTATTCAAAGTTTAATATTGTAAACACATTTTTGGGATATATGAATAATTTATTTCATATCTTTGATATTTTTTATATCTATTAAATCACGATTTTCAAAATTGTACGTTAAAATCGACAATTGTTGATAAACGGAAGAATTTACATTAAATTCTCTTCATCCTTATAAGTAACTAAACGTATCCAATATTTGAAAGGATTCGTTATTGTTCTCCAAAAAATACAGCATCGGATTCATCATGGATGAATCTCATATGTGAACGGATTCACGAGGGAATATCGATGTGCTTCGTACGAATATTTACGTGTTATTGAATCAAACAAACATTGTAACAAAGCGTCATAACGATAATTATGTGTCGAGCGATAAGTGGCATCAATGAATTATCGTCAAAGGCATGCAACGATGATCAATAATAGCGGCATTGACAGCTGGAAGACGGGATCCCATTCTAATGGATTTGTTCGAAGGGAATTTGGTCTCTTCGATCATCATGCCGATTCCGGCGAAGGCGCGATTCTGACGCGAGTGAAAAACTCGAGTTCCGGTCCCGAGATCCGTTACATCAACCCCGCTATTTATACGGAACCCGTCGACGAGGAAGAATCCAAGAATGATCGCGAACAGGATCCAGGTAGCAGTCTGACATTATTTATCATCAAAAACGTCATTTTAACGTTAAAATGACAACATCAGCTTGCTACCTGGGAAAGGTCACCGTCAAATCCAGATTGGAAGAGAATTTTAGAAAAATTCTTTTTCTAAAATTCGAGCTTTGAAATTAAGATTTTAAAAGATTAAAATCATTTACAGTTGAATCGAATATATAAAAAAGAATAAGAAAACGATAATTATAAAGTCGGAACCAGTAGCATAGCGATTGTAATTAATACAATATGTTATTATCCAGCAAACACAAAATATTGCAGTAACATTGCGACAATTCTGTGTTTGCTGAATAGAGACATCCTCTTTCCCGACTTTAAGGATTAACTTTTTCGAGTTAAATTCGAAGGAGCAGTATTTCAACGAGTTGTTTTCTCGCAGGGCGTCTTAATGGAAATGCAATCGACACGAATTGCTGTGATACCAACGCTTCAACGATTGATCTATCTGTCATTACAAAGGATACAACGAGCGCTGATAAAGTAAATGAGCACCCGGGACGGAGCACTTACAGGTGTTACTCGACATCCCTTCTGGATGCTACATTGCCCGTCGAACCGTCCACGGCTCGGTCTGCGATCTCGTCTGGAAGCACCGCGCGAGTGGAGCGACGATGCAAGATTGGTACCGTTTCCGTTGATCAGAACGAGGCGAATGTTGATCAGAAAGAGGCAATAAAACAGGACAAGTATATCTGTTTCTCCGTACGATTTTTATTAAAAGTCGAAGTGAATACAGGTGAATAAAATATCGCAGGTGCGTCCTGAACGGTCGGCAGGTCGTGCGAATTTCCACGACGTCACTCTCGGAATTGAGCGTCGACGGTCATCGGGCATCAAACGGGACCGACCTCGGTAGAAGGATCGCGCATTCGGAATGGATGCGAAAAAAGCACGAGGCCGCGCAGCAGGCGAGGGAGAAAGAGGAACGCGCCGTGAAGAGTCGACAGGAGGAGGAGGAGAGAGCGGCGCTGGAAAAGGAAGAGAAAACGCGGCTGGAAAAGGAGAACTTCCTCAAGTGGGTCGAGAGGAAACGGCAGCAGGAACTCGACAGGAGAGCGATGCTCGAGAACGAGCTGGAATTGCAGAGGTGCCTGAAGGAGATCGAGGATAATCTCGCTGGCGCGAAGACCACGTACCTCCGACAGTGGTTTCACAGGAAGAAGGAGACTCAGAAAGGTGCGGTGGTATTTACTGAACCGCAAACTCGTGGAAAGACACGATGATGAGAATTGAGGATGGAATATAGTAAACGATAAAAATACCAAAAACAAAATTTATTGAAATTTATGGAATTCTGCCAAATAGTGTTTTATCAAAATACTGTTATTTTTTTAAATACTGAATATTTCTGGCACGTTTCATCAAGTTATGAAGCGTGGCACGTACGATCATTAGACGCAAAGAAACGGAAATTAGAATTTTTCACACTTTCATCGTTTATCATATTTACTCCTCAATCGGTATGCCCTATTTTGCAGCCCGGCGTAAGGAACAGGAAACGAAGCAAAAAAAGGTGGATGAGGAGCGTGAGAAGAGGCTGGAGCAGAGTACGAAGGCGTATGAGAAGTGGCGAAAGAATTCTAAGAACAAGCCCAAGCCCGCCACTCAAGGACTGCTTCGTATGTAAAATACTGTAAAAATCAAATGACAAAGCGTATGCGTAGAGATGACATGTGTGCAGAATGATTCTTCATTATACCTTCAATTATAACTTATAATTAAAAATCACCCTCCCGCTAAAAATAACCATTACTGTTTTAATTATGATTAACAAGTAGCATAATTTAAACGGATTAATTTTTCCATTAAAAAGAGGATGAATAATTTCTGTATGAAACTTCTATTAAAGTCTATATTAAAAAAATTTTATTTTACATTTTATATTTTCGATTTATTTTTCACGTGAAATATACCTCATTTCCTCTTATATTATTAGTTCTGGAACAGCTTATACAGTTTGCATTGCTGTGCAATTTTTTATACGGACAACTAAAATATCTTAAAATAAATTAACACGTTATCTTTTAGCTCATCAAAAAGCGAAGCCAACATACATAAATCCTATTCCCTGGCAATCGATCGCGGAGATCGACTCCGATGAAACGCAAGAGGACACGTTTCACGAGAAAAGAGGGAATATAAATTAGTCGAAGATGAGCGGCAGAAAAACGATCGCGACGCATCTATAACTGCGATCGAGAAAATCCATTAAAACACCTAAAATGTGATTTGAATATAAGAATTTGTAGTTTTATTAACGTAATAAATTTAAAAAATCTTGCCGAGAATTTCTTGCTTTTTCAATTAATCGCAAGTCTTGCTTGGGGTCTCAATTGCCAAAATATTTAATTAAAAAGATGCAAAGTAAGAGAAAATTATGTCTTCCTGTATAATTCTCGCGAGGAGAAACTTTGATGAATTTCTACATTTCTGTTAATAGATCCCACACAATTCCACGTTCTCCCCTAGCGAGTATAAGGGTGCGTAAGGACAATACGATAAAATATCACATCTTGATTGATATATGTCAATTTGATTGAAGTGATTTTTAATGATATAGGTTTGTTCACACGTTTAATGACAACCTGTGCTACATAATACAAAGTATTTGATTATAACAAGACAAAGCAGACCTCGTGACTTTGTAATCGGTATCTCTCTTTCTCTCTCATTCACTCTCTCTTTCTTTCTCTCTGTGTCTCTCTCAAATAATTATCAAACTATTACACCTTCAGCCCCTCTAACGCGAGAAGAACACACCTATTATTTCGTAAACCGTTAATTGTATAGTACGAGAAATATCGCGTGAGAGCTTTTCTCATCGTCTATTTGCCATACGTAAGACACATTATCTTCCTTGGACAACGACCTTTCTCTCTATCTCTCTCTCTCTCTCTTTCTTTCTCTAAACAATGTCTTAGTCGCTTACGTTCTCACACACTCGTCTCACCGGATTATATACAATATACACAGTATGCTTGCATCCTTACAAAGCGCATCCTACCGTATAATTTACAATCGAAATGGTAAATTTCCGACAATTCGAGCAATATCGAGTCGAGAGAGCAGGGGATGGGCGTATAATCGTTTTACGTATATGCGTACGAGTGTGTACGTAACAATCATATATGTAGGTATGCGGTAAATATTGCTTTTTGTACATTGTATTCTGGTATACACATGTACACGTAACTTATAGCCTAGCGCTCCTTATTCTTCACGCAATGCCTCGCTGACCGTTTTCGAAGAGGGAAAGGCAATAAAGCAGCGATTCGTGAAGATAATGCGCGAATGTGTATATATATATATATATTTTTTTTTTAAGGGCGGCGATAATACCTTCCTTTGTCCCATTGCTATACGCAATTATTCCAAGTCGATCGATTCAACGTCATCTACGTTAAATTGATCTCGCGTATGACGAAAAATAAATATTACGTTTTTTACTTTCGCGACTGAAGTTCTATTGCGGCTTTGTATCCCTCTAAATTTTACGTCGCATCTTTGAAAAAAAAAAACGTGGCTAAAAGGGAATCCATAGGAATTCCATCCACGAATTACATTCCACATCTTCGAAATTACTTTAAAAAATACGTCAACATTTTTGCAATCTCTTCGTTAAGGAAAATGCAGCGACATAATTAAATGCTCAGAAAGAGACACGACTGTAGCAATGTATTCGATTACTTAACAAATGTTAGAATACAATTCCGTAATGTATTTTTTTTTTATCTTTTTTTTACGAAAGTATATTATTTAGATTTTAATTAATATCGTAGAACGAGAAAAATGCGAGCAAAAGAAAATTAAAACTTTTTAAATCTTGATTTCGAAGATCGATAGGAGATTCCTATTACATAGAGTGAATCTCGCTGAATTTTTTTTCTAATTCGTTTAACTAATGTATTTTACAGGGGATTTGATAGAGATTCTCTGGTATCCGCGTTCGCTGCATATTATGGCGGAACGTTGCGACGAAAATTCCGTAAAGATGATTATCGAAACGGGTATATTCTCTGCAAAAACGAAGGAAATTCAATATCGACGAGATACTAGAAAAATATCCGCATAGTATATCCGTCTCTGTATGTGTGTATGTTCTCTCTCTCGATCTATATTATATATATTTATTATATGTATTTGTGTAAATCTTTAAATCTTCGGCTTTATAGGGTGCATCCGCGTATAAAAGTCTTACTGAATTCTAATACATATATATATTTATATGTACAATATGTATGTGTACATATGTGTGTACGTGTATGCGCGCGTGTGGAGATTTATATGTATTTATAAAGATATACATGCCTGTGAAAATAAATAAATCTTTCGCGTTTGATTTCCGACTCTTTACGGAATTTCTTCACGATTGGTTGGGAGGGATAAGTCGGGGGAGAAGGTAAAGAGGATTTGTGATAAATTATTATTGCATTTGTATGGCAGGATCGCAAAATAAAGTGCGACTGTTTTGTCTCTAATGACGTCGATCTCCGATAAACCGCGTAATTCTCGACGCACTCGTACAATATGGTTTCTTTCTGATATTATTCGATGAAAAAAATTGACTAATCGAAAAAATATCTAGTATATAAATATTAAAAAAAGAGATAAACACAATTTCATAAAAGAATCATTCTTTTTTGCATAATTTTACGCTTTGGCAAATGAGTCACGTTAAGAGTCAATCAACACAATCCATGTGAAAAATAAAAAATTTAATGTGTAACTGAATTATAAAATTAATACGTTAATACGCCCTTTTATGTTTTTAAACTTTCTAATTCATAAATCGGATTATACTCCTGGGAAGAAGGGTGGCGTACAAAAAAATCAGAAGGTCTCTGATCCCTGATTGCGAGACGATTAGAAATTCACAAATTTTAAAGACAGATTCCAATTATCCCTTCAGAGTTCACCGATTCTCTGCAGGGGTAGACATGGGAGTGATCGCGTCGCCGCCCATGCGATACAATCCTGAGGGGCATTTTAATGCCATAGAGATTGATTTTGGCCAGGCTACTCCTCTCTCCCTCCTCTATCTCTCTGTCCTTTTCTCTTTGTTACCGTTCGTTGCGTATCAATATTACGAAACTAAATACTGTACAGAAGGAGATAGAGGTACGGGACGACACGTAGAGCGGAAAGAAATCGTAGACGAATTGAGTACAATGAGAAAACTTGAGGAAAAAATGCAGACGTCTCGCTTTCTCTTATAATCGGAAAAAACGACTGACGGGAAATAATTCATTTTCAAGATGCGACGAATGCGAGAAAAGAATCTCTCGGAAATACAGGTTGTAAATATCCGGAATATTTCACAGAAAAAAATAAGCGCAGGAATTGATACGATTTTAAACAAGCTCGACAGGCTACCGGAGCGGAATGCCGTAACTGGAGAAGAAAGGAGGAAAAGCGAAACGCGAAGCTATTCAAAACACGTTCGATTTTCGCAGGGATCAATCGCGGTGCAAAGGACAACAGAGAGAAGACAACAGGAAAAAGGAGAAAAAGAACGGTGTTTTTTTTGTACGGGCACGAGAGAAGGAAGGGAGGGGGGGAGAAGAGGGAAATGGCGAGAAAGGGTGAGCGCGAGACGTAGGGGAGAAAGCCCGTGGGGGAGAAATTCTCGATACTCCAAAGCCCGTGGTGGCTTCACCCTCCATAAATTCTACCGCTGGAGGGAGGCTGTCCCTGTTAAAGCCGAGCTGTCGACGCGAGGGAGCGTCCCTTTAAAGGGCATGAGGATGTCCGTGAATCGACGCCCCGCGCGCCGAGAGATATGAGCATATCCGTCTTAAATTCCGGGAGCGCGTGGACCTGTCTCTTATACACAT